>PVJN01000388.1:164247-212733 GCA_004026805.1 Lasiurus borealis | reverse complement strand
GTTTTTTGAGGAAACTCCATACTGTTCTCCACAGTGGCTGCACCAGTCTGCATTCCCACCAACAGTGCACAAGGGTTCCTTTTTCTCCGCATCCTCGCCAACACTTGTCGTTTGTTGATTTGTTGATGCTTGCCATTCTGACCGGTGTAAGATGGTATCGCATTGTCGTTTTGATTTGCATCTCTCGGATGATTAATGACTTTGAACATGTTTTCATGTGTCTCTTGGCCTTCCTTCTGTCATCTTTTGAAAAGGTTCTATTTAGGTCCCTTGCCGCCTCCTGTTTTTCATTAATGTACTTAGAGTATAATAGCACAGGCAAAATAAAAAAGAAAGGCCAATGGAGTATCTACTGCCTTTGCAAAATTTAAATTTATCTTTTATACATCATTATCATTTCCTTTCAGGAATTCCAATGACATTTTTACTATATATACTCTGTATACAGTGAAATAAAATGTTACTAGAAAATTATGTATATATATACTAGAGGCTCAGTGCTGGGAGGGTATCCCTCAACCCAGCCTGAACCTCTCCAATCTGGGAACCCTTGAGGATCTCTGACTGCAGGTTTAGGCCCAGTTCTACAGGGGCATCCCTCTCACAATCTGGGACTACTGGCTCCTAACTGCTCACCTGCCTGCCTGATTGCCCCCTAACTGCTACCTTGCTGGCCTGATTGACACATAATTGTTCCTCTGCTGGCCTGATTGCTCCCAACTACTCCCTCCTAGAGACCTGATAACCACATTTTTTATTAGTATAGATATGATCCTTCACAGAAAAATTTATTAACTCTACTTTGCAATAAGGGCTTGATGATTGAATCATTGGGACCAGACACCAAGATTTCCTTTCTTTGAATAGTGGAGGGAATATTTGTCTTGTCTTTAAGTTGCCCTGGAATTAAAATAAGATAATGAGTTAGAAAAGTATAAAAGCACCATATAAAGACAACTGTCCTTTTCATGTACTGAAAAGACAACAAAGCAGTAAAATGAAAAACACTATTTTTAATCTCCCCCTTCCTTCCTTTACAGCTTTATTTAAACTTTGAAATTTATAAAAAATTTCACTCCTATTTTCATTTCTTTACCTTCAATATTATTTTGTATCAGTTTCAGGTTTTATATTAGTTACAGAATAGTGGTTAAACAATTATATACTTTACAAAATGTTCCCCAATATTTGCAGTACCCAACCTGGCATCATACATCATTACAACACTATTGACTATATTCCCTATTTAAGTGACAATGGGTTTACAGGTTCCTTCCAGTCTTTCTTTTGTGTTGTTCACCTTTCCTTTTTGTTCTCACTTTTTCCCTCACTTTCCTTATATAGTATCTCATTTGGCCATCAGAGCTCAGTGAAGGCACTGGGACATGCTTAATCCATTTTACAGACCAGGAAACTGAGAACAATTCCAGTTGGCTGTGGAACTTAACTCAGCGCACAGGGAGCCCTCCGAGCCATGCTCTGTGCCCTTCCTAAGGGGCAGCTGCCAGGCAAACAGAACAAACCTTGTTGGGCTTCTGAGCCTCTTTCTCAAGCACCTCTTCATTGTGAACGCTCCACATTCTTTCCTCTCCCTGGTCCTCTGCCCCCATTCTTTACTACCCCCACTTCTCTGGAGCAGAAGGAAGGCTTCACACTCACCACCAAGGCATGCTCTGCTGAGGGGCCGGGGGGCTTGGACTTGCTTTTGGGTCAAGGCAGGAGCAAGAGTTGCTGCCTCTGAAGTGTGAAGGCTGCTTGGGTGAGGCCAGTTAGCACTGGGAGCTTGTCTGAATCACGTTGGTCAGTCCGATATCCTGCAGTGTGGCAGCCCTCCACTGAGGTGGCACTGCCCTGCAACCCTCACCTCAGGGCTGGGGTCCTTGCCCCTTCATGCCTGGCTTGGCCCTCCCACATCTTGGGGCCACCGCAGAACCTCTTTCTCTCTTCAGGTGAGGCAGATCGCTGCCATTGTTCTCCAGGAAACTGTAAATCTGTGGCCAGAGGCCCAGTCTGGGTCTCAGCAACCCCATGCCTGAAGTGGCTAAGCAGGCCCAGCCATGCCTCCCAGGGTCAGTGATGTTCCTGGGACCCCACAGAGTGGCTAGGCTAGCTGGCCTCCCATTCCTGGTCAGCAATGTTCCCGGAGCCCCACAGGAGTGGCTAGGCACACCACTACCCCTCCTGGGACCAGAATCCTTGGGTGACATCTGGTGCTACTCACCCCACCTCCCTGACCAATGAACTGGTACCTTGTGGGCAGTGTCTTGCACTGCCCTCCTGGCCTGCCCTGCCCCCGATGAGCCCAGACCCCCAGGAGCAGGCCATGACACTGTCCACCCTACCTGTATATGCAAATTAACTTTCATCTTTGTTGGGTTAATTTGCATACTCACTCTGGTTGTGGACATAGCAGAGATACAGTCGATTTACTTGTTTCTCTATTATTAGATTCATGTGAGTTGAAAGGAAATTAATTAGAAGAAAGATTGATGCAGTAATGATATTACTGCAAAAAAGTTACATGTCAAAATAGTATATATAACATAGTATTATAAAATTAAAACACCTGTGTGATTGGAGGCAGTGAAAGCTTTATATGTATTGTGCATGTGAGTGTCAACATTTTTTTTCAATGATTATTTTTAAACTAGAGGCTCAGTGCTTGAAATTCATGGATGCGGGGGGAGGGTCCCCATAATCCCAGCCAGCACTGAACCCTCTCCAATCCAGGACTCCTCAGGGGATGGGCCTAAACTGGCAGTCAGATCTCCCTCTCACAATCCAGGACCACTGACTCCTAAATGCTCACCTGCCTGCCTGCCTGCTCACCCCTAAATGCCGCCCCTGCCTGGCCTAGTTTCCCCTACTGATCCCCCTGCCAGCCTGGTTGCCTCGCACAGCCTGCTGTTATGTTATTTGGTTATCTATCACTAATCCCCCTAGTGGCGTGGTCACCCCATGCAGCCTGTTTGGGCATTAATGTGAGGGCATCCTGACCAATTTACATATTACCCTTTTATTAGTATAGATTGCCAGTGCACATCATATATACCAGCTGGTCAGTCATAAGGTCTGTTGGATGAACAGTCAGCCACTTAGCCTCTTATAAATATAGATTGTATGTATTATTAAAATGTCAAGGCTACTTACCCATATGTTTTCTATCTCCCTGTGCTGTTTGCCTAAATAAGCTGCTAACAGAGAGCACAGAAAATAAATACTGAGGAACTGGATTCAGAGTAATAGATGTGAATAGTACTTTTAGCTCCTGGCCTCAATAATATAATAATTTATCAGCTGCCTGCCTATATTATTTATGTTTCTAAATATATTTTTTCTATGTCTACTAATCTGAGTAATTAACTGCAAACTTCTTTTTCAATTGGAAAGTTTTGTCCAATATGAGGACAACTCTTTCAGATTATCAGTATAATCAATCTAGTTACTTAGAAGGTACTTATGAGTTCAATTATTGAACCATGTGGTATTTCTTATCTTACTTTATGGACAAGAATCCCTAAACATAAAGAAGAGTCTATGTCTTTCCTAACCTCAATATTTCATTGAAGTCTTCCATATTATTTTTAAAATAAAAGCTAAGTTTGTATTCTGTCCCCACAAAACATTTGAGTTTAGTTTAATATAATTAATTTATTTTACTTGCATTTCTTTTTTCCCCAACTAGTTTATATTTAATACTAGTTTGCTCCAGTTTCAGATGTAAAGCAAAGTGTCTGGAAAGCTATGTACTTTACAAAGTGGTCTCCTCACTGCCCCATGTACCCACTTAGTCCCATAACCTTTTATTTTGACACTAGAGGCCCAGTGCAGGAATTCGTGCACCAGTGGGGTCCCTCAGCCTGGCCTGTGGGATTGGGCCAAAACAGCTCTCCAACATTCCCTGAGGGGTCCAGGATTGCGAGAGGGCACAGACCAGGCCAAGGAACATCACTGGTGCACAATCAGGGATGGAGAGAGAAAAGGAAGGTTGGGCAGTGAGGGAGAGACTACAGGAGGGTTCCAACATCTTCCCCCTGCTGGTCAGTGCACATCATAGTGAGCAGTTGAGTGGCCTTAGCATATCATTAGCATATTAAGCTTTTATTTCATAGAATTATTGACCATATTCCCCATGCTACAATTAACATCTCTGTGGCTATTCTGCAATTACCAATTTGTACTGCTTAAATCTCTTTACATTTTCACCCAGCCCCCCAACATCCCTCCCCTCTGACATTCTGTTATTCTTTTCTCTGTATCTATGAGGCTGTTTCTATTTTATTTGTTCATTTTGTTCATTAGATCCCACATATAAATAAGATTATATAGTATTTGTCTTTCTTTAAGTGGCTTATTTCATTTAGCATAATACCCTCCAGCACCATCCATACTGTCAGGAAAGGTAAGATTTATTTCCTTTTTACAGCCACATAGTATTGAATTGTATAAATATGCCATAACATTTTTATCTACTCATGTACTGATGAACATTTGGGCTGCTTCCACATCTTGGCTCTCTATACTAATAAAAGGTTAATATGCTAATTAGACCAGGTAACTAGACATCTTCTAGGTGTCTAATTTCCTTCTGGAAAGTTAGGGGGCAACCAGGCCAGCAGTGGGGGGGGGCAGTTAGGGAGCAATCAGACCATCAGGTGGGCAGTTGGAGGGTAGTCAGGCCAATAGAAGGAAAGTTGGGGGACAACCAGGCCAGCAGGGTGACAATTGAGGGGCAACCAGGGCGGCTGGCAAGGGGCAGTTAGGGAAAGATAAGGAAGGAAGGCAGGTGAGCGGTTAGGAGCCAACAGTCTCAGATTGCAAGAGGGATGTCCAACTGCCAGTTTAGGCCTCCCTGCTATGCAGGAATTTTGTGTACCGAGCGTCTAGTAATAAATAATGTTGCAATGAACATAGTGGTGCATATATTCTTTTTCCATTTTTAATTTTTTGAGGAACCTCCACACCTTTCCATAGTGATTGCACCAATCTGCATTCCCTCTAGAGTTCTTTTTCTCCAAAGAATAACATAAAAGCTCCTAGAAATCATGACATTTTTAAACTACAGTTTCCAGCATCCAAGGATAACCAAGCCAGATCACACTCTAATTTGAAAATGGACTCCTATATGATCTAATTTACTTTTATAGTAATTTAAATATTGATAGCACAATGTACCAGGTATTATATTTCACTGGAGCTTTAGAGACTTTCTCATAATGAAACATTTTTGCAGATGATTACACCAAGCAAAAGAAAATACATATAAGGAGAAAATGAAGCTCAGAGAAAAGAAAGGTATTCTCAATTTAAATAATAAATGACATTTATTTTACATGATAAAGCATTTTAATGATTAAACTGCCTAAACCCAAAGAAGACAATCTGAAAGCCTTTTAAAAATGAGAATAATGAAGAGCAATCAAGTTTGGGTTCTAACTCTTACAATGAAATGATCCTGCAGGGCTCCCTCCATTGGCTCCTCTGTGGTCTGCATACTTTTCATAATGAAGGTCATCCAGTCTTCTAATATATTAAAAATGTGTAAAGATTAATCAGAAAAGACTGTAAATTATCAAAGCACATTTTCCTCCCAAATTTTTAATTAATCTCCTTAATCAACTGAAGCTTTCTTTGTAAATATACTAAGTACATATATCTAGAAGCCAATGTGCATTTTTTAACAAGGAAAAAATATATATATAGCCTCATAAAACATTAATGAGGTATTTATTTTCCATAGAAGGGACTTATTTTATCAGAAGAAAGAATTTTTAAGCTATACAATATTAAATTTTAACAAACTCTTTGATCTTGCTTTAAGATAGCTATAGACATTGTGATTAAAGTTCTTTTAAACAAGAGGTTTTAAACAGAAAGTTGACAGCCCAAGCATTGATCTTTGTTTTTTACTGCATTCCCTTCTCAGTTTTCTTTTCTTTCTTTCTTTATCTGGCTTTCCTATCCTGTCACACCACCCACCCAGTAACACACGGTTTCTATTACCCTTTGTCACAGCCTCCTACTGCTATTTGCAAGTCATTTCAGCCCCCCTCTCCCTAGCTCTTAACCTGCAGGGGAAAAAAATAGCAGTATTCATTTCAAAATTTCCTATCAGTTCACAACTCTCCCCTTAAACAGTTTCAGTTTCCTTAAACCTTATATAAAATATCCAATTCTTACTTCAGTAGTCACTTATTTTTTCTTCTATCTAAAATTATGGGAGATTATGTTCCAATACACCACCTGGTAAACACTAGACTCACATACTCTATTCTGAGTGCAGCTCCAGTGAATGAAAACTCATAGAATAGAATCTCATCTCACATATGGAGAGATATTCTCCAGAGACCTAAGAATAAATAAAAGGACATAATAAGGGATTGTCATAATATAGATATCACCTTGCTATTTTAGTTTCCACTGTTTGCTTATGAATTTTAATTAGGAAAAAAGTAACGAGCCTTTTGTTCTGCAGAATTGTTCTAAAAACTTCTTCAGAAGTCCTTCCAGCAAAGCAGCATAAAGTAATTCTATATATTTCAAATTCAACCAGCTATCACTAGGAATGGGGCATATGTGGCATTTTATCTGCTATTAAAGTATGTGGTTCCTATTCTCTATCACTTGCAGGAATACACAGACAATCTTGAAGGCTTTCTATTATAAAAATACTATGTTGAA
This sequence comes from Lasiurus borealis, assembly GCA_004026805.1. NCBI lineage: Eukaryota > Metazoa > Chordata > Mammalia > Chiroptera > Vespertilionidae > Lasiurus > Lasiurus borealis. The sequence goes on along the minus strand of PVJN01000388.1, from coordinate 206,052 downwards.
ATAATCATGTTGTAAATAGGAAAATTAAATCTAAATCACTGCATTACCAAATAAGCTACACTAATAAAATATAAAAATGCTAATTGACTGTACCTCTGCTATGCCCACAGCCAATCAGGAGTGATATGTAAATTAAGCCAACAAAGAAGAAGGGTAAATTTGCATATGCAGGAGGTACAGGCTGCACCTGACCCAAATATGGGGACCAGTCCACCATGGGGGAATGGGCTAGCCAGGCAGACGGCACCTGACACCACCTGCAGGTTCCAGGCCTGGGGGGCAGCGACTGAAGCTGCCCATGGAGTTTAGGCCACCCATCAAGAACTGGATAGGCTGGGGTGGCCAGGGATTCTGGGATCACTGTCTTCCCTTGGGTTGCCTGAGGACACCAGTGGAGCAGGCCAGAGTTCTACATTGTCCCTGGCGAGGGAAGGGCAGTGGGCAGTTAGCAGGCACCAGGGCTTGGAAGGTACTGGGAGAAATCTGCAGGCATGGTACCTGGAAGAGGTGCTGAACCATAATGATGCAAAGGGCTGGTTGATGGAGGCATGCAAAGGTACAGATGAGGTTGCTCTCGCTGGCACTAAGCTTGAAAACTGCATAGACAGCCTAATGGACTAAATCACCTTTCTGAAGAAGTTGCATGAAGAGGAGATTGTGGAGCTGCAGGCGCAGATCTAGTATGCTCAAATCTCCGTGGAGGTGGACATGTTCTCCAAGTCCAACCTCTCTGCCATGCTCAAGGATATCTGCACCCAGTACAAAAAGTTGGCTGCCAAGAACATGCAGAATGCAGAATCGTGCAAGAGTTGCTTCACCATGCTGACTGAGAGCACTGCCAAGAACACCTATGGAGTGTGCACTGCCAAGGACCAGGTGCTGAAAGCTTCCGCCTGCTTAAGGCCAAGACCCTAGAGATCAAAGCATGTCGGGGTATGAACTAAGCTCTGGGAAAGTAGCTGTGAAAGCTGGAAGATAAGCAGAACTCTGAAGTTAGTGCTTTGCAGGTCACAATCAACAAATTAGAAAATGAGTTGAGAACTACAGAGAGCGAAATGGCATGATATGTAAAAGAATACCAGGACCTCCTCAATGTGGTGTTGGACATTGACATTGCAGCTTACAAGAAACTCTTGGAAGGTGAGGAGACCTAACTCAGTTTCACTAGCGTGGGAAGCATAGCCAGTGGCTATTCCAGGAGTTCCCAGATCTTTGGTCAATCTGCCTAAGGAGGTTTACAGACTAGCTCCTATTTGATGTTGGCTCATTCCTTCCCTTCATAATATTCCAGCCACATCCAGGAGGAGCAGATTGAGGTGGAGGAGACCACTGAGGCTGCAAAACCCAAGGAAGTTAAAGATGAACTCCCCTCTGAAGAAGAATCTGAAGAGGAGAAGGAAATGGCTGAAGAAATGAGGGAGAGGATGAGGAAGGAGGTGCCAAGGAAGAATTTGAGGATGTAAAGGAGGAAGAGGAAGAAGGAGGTGAAGGTGAAGGGGAAGATGTCCAAGAAGCTGAGGACAAGAAGAAAGATGAAGGTGCTGGGGAGAAGCAAGCAACCAAGAAAAGATTCAGCCCCCCTTTCCTTAATTATTTCAGAAATAATACTCCTGAAACCAGATTAACCCCATCACCAACCAAGCAGTTGAGTTCTCAATACTATATGAATTAAGAAGCATATATATATATATATATATATATATATATATGATTCTTAGGTGATTCAGGTTGGACATAAAATGTTGTGCTATAACTTTTCTCCTTATGCAGAGTATCTGGTTGCTTGCAGAGTGGCTTCCTGGCTTGCTTCCAGTATGTTTATGGTATATGCTTATGAGCACAGCATCTATGACAATGTGAATAATTCAGATGTTTACAATAAAAACACATGAATGCATGTTAATGTTAAACTTCATGGAAAAAATAGTCCTTTGAATCTTTGGTGTTTAGAAATTGAAGACTTCAAATCATGTGCAATAAACAATAAATAAAGTTACATTGAATGACTAAAATAATACATTAGGGACCAGGAAAGGTTCAAAGAACTGAGGAACCATTCCCAAATCAGGAAAGGAAGTTATAGGGTGTATGTTATTGCTATAAAGACACTGTTTCCTACTCCTTACAACATATACAATGTAATCTATTAGATGCCTTCCCATCGCATGAGGTATGTGTTCTCATAGAGTATTACTGGTTCATATGTTATAGTTATGGCAGTATGTCATATCCTATCTATATTAATAAAAGGGTAATATGTTAATTAGACCATGAGACCTTTCAAACATCCTTCCGGACAAAGCCATGGTGTGGGGCCAAAGCAGAGGTGGTTAGGGGTGATCAGGCCAGGAGAAAAAGGCAGTTGGGGGTTATCAGGCTGATGAGGAGAAGAGGGGAGTTGGGGGCAATCAGCCCAGCAGGCAGAGTGGTTCTGGGTGATCAAGCAGGCAGGCAGGTGAGCAGTTAAGAGCCAGCAGTCCTGGATTGCAAGGACGTTGTCTGATTACCTGTTTAGGCCCAATCTCACAGGGGTTTTAGATTGGAGAGGATGCAGGCTGGGCTGAAGGACACCCTCCCCACCCCACCCCTCATGCAGGAATTTCATGCACCAGGCCACTGATCTTTTTAATACTGTTTGAGGATAATACTGTATTGTGAATTAAGGAAGAGATGGCATTAATATTTTTTAGATCTCAATTTTTGTGCATTCTCAGATTAAATAAATCCCTATCCTAAATTTCTTCCTTCCTTCTTTCCTTCCTTCCTTCCTCCTTTCCTTCCTTACTTCCCTTCCTTCCTTCTTTCTTTACTTCCTTCCTTCCTCATTTCCTTCCTTCCTTCCTTCCTTCCTTCCTTCCTTCCTTCCTTCCTTCCTTCCTTCCTTCCTTTCTCATTTTTGTCCCACAGGGTTTAACTAAGGTGCATGACACTTTAAACCACAGTTATTTAAAGTAAAACATTTTTCTTCCTTATTCATTTGTAACTCAAAGATTTTAAACTTTTTAATAATAAATTGCTATTTTGATTTATGTCACTGGATGCTTTGGGCTTCAACCACTACATATTACTTTGCACTCTTTTGACTGATTTTGTTAAGAAGTAATGTTTTTCAGGATATCTCCCATTGTAGCTCAGAGCTGATCATTATAGTTTAAAGCATTCATTGCTTCAAATGATAATATCAAGAGTAAATTATGCTTTCAATATAAATTATTGTTGGGATACATTACATTGCAGAAGTAGTATATTTTCACATCATTTTAAATTGCATCTTTTGAAGCCATTAACTTTCCAAATATTTTTAGGAATCTCAGATCTTCTTGGTTTTCATCATTACTCCTCAAATATCAACTGAATTACTTATAAAATAAGTAAAAGCAAGGATAAACAAAGAGACACACTTTTGGTACTCTGGATATGGTTATAACTTTTTATTCAATACTAGAGGCCTAGTACACGAAATTCATGCATGGGGTAGCGGGGAATGTCCTTCAGCCCAGCCTGCTCCCTCTCCAATCTGGGACTCCTTGAGGAATGTCCGACTGCCTGCCCGTTTAGGCCTGATCCTACTTTGTCATCTGTATATCTACTTTGCAGAGTGTCTATATAGGTCCTTTGTCCATTTTTAAGTCAGATTGTTTGTCTTCCTTTTGGTAAGTTATATGAGTTTCTTATATATTTTGGAAATTAACTCCTTATCAAATGTATCACTGACAAATAGTGGGCTTCTTTTTCATTTTGTTGATGTGCCTTTTGCTTTACAGAAGATTTCATTTTGATGTAGTCCTATTTCTTTATTTTAGGTAGGATCAGGCCTAAACAGGCCATCAGACTTCCCTCTCACAATCCAGGACTGCTGGCTCCCAACTACTCACCTGCTTTCCTTCCTGATTGCCCCTAACCACTTCTGCCTGCCAGCCTACTTACCCCCTAACTACTCTGCCAGCCTGATTGATGCTTAACTGATCCCCAGCCAGCCTATTTACCCCTAACTTTCCTACCCTGTGGGCCTGGTCACCCCAACTGCCCTCCCCTGCAGGCCTGGATCCTCCCCAATTGCCCTTATCTGCAGGACTGGTCACCCCCAACTACCTTCCTCTGTTGGCCTGGTATCCCTAACTACCCTCCCCTGAAGGCTTGATCACCCTCAACTACCCTCCTAACTGCCCTTATCCTTCCTAACTGCCCTCACATGTTGGCCTGATCACCCACAACTGTCCTCCCCTATAGGCCTGTTCCCTGCCAACTGCCATCCCCTCCTGGCCATCTTGTGGTTGCCACTTTGTATCCACATGGGGGCAGGATCTTTTGACCACATGGAGGCAATCATCTTGTGTGTTGGAGTGATGCTCAATCTGCATATTACTCTTTTATTAGATAGGATGGAGGCCTGGTGCACAGGTGGGAGCCAGGAGGTTTGCCCTGAAGGGTACCCTGGATCAAGTGGGTGTTCCCTTTGGGTGTGGTGTGGCCTGGGAAAGGGGCCTGTGGTGATTTGCAGGCTGGCCCTGCCTCCCAGCAATCCAAGTGGAGGCCCTGGTATCTGGGATTTATTTATCTTCTACAATTGAAACTTTGTGGCCTGAAGCAGAGCCAAGCCTTTTGCTCACTCCCTTGGCAGCAGTCATTGAAACCTTGTTGCCTTAAGTGGAGGTCTTGACAGGCCAGGGTATTTGGAAAGCTTGCTTTCCTCCATCTCCAGGGGCAACCCAAACTTCTTTTCTGCTTCTCTATAGTTGTAGCCATCTTGGTTGGGTTAATTTTCATACTCTCTCTGATTGGCTGGTCAGCATGGCTTGGAGTGTAGGGGAGGTATCGTCCATTTGCATAATACTCTTTCATTAGATAGGATTTATTAGTCCCTGAGTATTTTCTATTAAGCTTTGGCTATTGGGTACTATTATATTAATTCCATTTTAATAGGTACAAAATAGGTCACAGAGAACTCAATAAATGGCAATAGAAAAGCTAGAACAAAATTATTTACTACAAAATGTGTGCATGGGTGTGGGGGGAGTCCCTTATTCTGGCCTGCATCCTCTCTAATGTGGGACCACTCAAGGGATGTTCCTGTGGGATTGTTCCTAAATCAGCAGTCCGATATCCCTCTCACAATCAGGGACTGCTGGCTCCCAACTCCTTACCTGTCTGAGTGCCTGATCATCCCTAACTGCCTCTGCTTGCTGGCCTGATCATATCATAAGTGGTCCCCTGCCAACCTGGTTACTGGCTAACTGCCCCCTTGTTGGCCTGGTCACTCCCTAAATGGCCCCCTGCCAGCCTGGTCCCCTCTAACTACCCTCTTGATGACCTGACTTCCCCCTAACTGAGCCCCTGAGTGCCTGATCACCCTTAATTTCCTCTGTTTGCTGGCCTGGTTACCCCCTAACTATCCAAAAGGAAGTCAGACATCTGGAAGATATCTGGTCAACTCAGTCTAATTAGCATATTACTCTTTTATTAGTATAGATTTTTCTCCATTTTATCTTTGTGCTTGCAGAATCTTCACTTGTATTCTTATAGAGAAACAGGATGTTTCAAGATAGTCACCTATAAAAGGAAAGCAAAGCACCATCTGATACTATATAATAAAGAGCTCATATACAAATGGTTGTCATGCTGTCACACCATAATGGCTCAAACATTCAACACTGGAGAAAGAGGAACTGGGTGCCAGTGGTCGGGGCTATGGCCCAGAAGAGAGACAAGCTGTCTGCCCTGTGGCCCTGGGTGCCAGAAGCTGTGCTTGCACCTGTGGCATGGAACAGGGACAAGCCACCCGCCCATGGTCCTCTGTGGCTGCGACTGGCCCAGGCAAAGCTGGCCCTGGTCATGGTTGCCTACAGCTGGCCAGAGGGAGGGAATCTTGGGTCCCGGGTGCCTGTGACCTGCCAGAGGAGAGAATCCTGGGTCCCAGTGCAGGACAAGGAAAAGGTGGTAAGGGGCAATCAGGCCTGCAGGGTAGCATTTAGGGGCAACAGGCAGGCAGGCAGAGGAGGTAAGGGGTGATGAAGCCAGCAGGGTAGCAGTTAGGGACATTCAGGCAGGCAGAGGTTGTTAGGGGCAATCAGGTAGGCAGGCAGAGGAGTTAGGATGATCAGTCAGGCAGGAGGGTGGGCACATACAAGAGTCAACAAACAAATGCATAAATAAGTACAATAACAAATTGGTTCCTCTCTCTCTCAGTCTCACTCTCTTTTTTTAATATATATATATATATATATATATATATATATATATATATATATATATATTATTGATTTTTTACAGAGAGGAAGGGAGAGAGATAGAAAGTCAGAAACATCGATGAAAGAGAGACATCGATCAGCCGCCTCCTGCACGCCCCACAGTGGAGATGTGCCCACAAGCAAGGTACATGCCCCCGACCGGAATCGAACCTGGGCCCTTTCAGTCCACAAGCCGATGCTCTATCCACTGAGCAAAACCGGTCTCGGCTCACTCTCACTCTCTTAATAAATTAAATACAAATTTTATTAACTAAAAGACAGTCTACTAGATGTGACATCTTTCATCTTTTTACCATACAAACCCAGCTAAATTTTCACTGTTTCTCTCATTTTTTTTTCTATTTAAAATGGAGAGCACCCATAACCTGAACCCCTTCCCTGATTATGTTTTCAGAGCCCTACTTTTCATCCCACTCTGAAGATGTTCAACTTTTAATCCTCTCCTATGTCTTTGTTTCCTTGCCTTTACCATCCACACATATCTTAGTACAGAAAAACAACAAAGAATTCTACAGATATTTTTCTATCTCTCTTTTCATCTAAAACACAAGTATTCTATGTAAACCCCTATTCACATTCATTACCTTTGTTAATTTTTTAGGCCCTCTAATGTCAGTTCCATACATCACAAGTCATGAGACTGCTCTGCTTTTATTATAGAGGAAAATTATCATTATATTAGAGGTCCAGTGTCTGAAATTCATGCACGGGTGCAATCTCAACAATATACAATAGCATGCAATAAATTTGAAGTCATTCTTAAATTACACCTTTTTTTTTTCTTATGGAACTCTAAGCTCACCTGATTTTCTTCCTGACTACTCTTTAGTCTCCTTTAGGGGCTTGTTTTTCCTTATTTTTAAGACATTCATAGTTTCATTCTGTGCCCTCTTTTCTACTCCCTCTATATTTACTTTCTAGGCAATGATAACTATCTCAAACATTGAAAAAATCCCATATTAGTATCCAGAAATACTTACTGAGCTTAATTATTATTTTTTAAAATATATTTTTATTCATTTCAGAGAGGAAGGGAGAGGGAGAGAGAAATAGAAACATCAATGATGAGAGAAAGTCATTGATTTGTTGCCTCCTGCACACCTCCTACTGGGAATGGAGCCCACAATCTGGGAATATGCCCTTGGCTGGAATTGAACCTGGGACTCTTCAGTCTGCAGGCCAATGCTCTATCCACGGAGCCAAACTGGTTAGGGCATTAATAATTTTTTATTGTTGAAAGTATTATACATGTCCCTTTTTATCCCCAGTTAACTCCCTCCAACTCACTCCCACCCCCCTCTCCAGGACTTTACCATCCTATTGTCTGTGTCCATGGGCCATGCATATATTCTTACAAGAACTTAGCTTATGTCTCATGCATCCAGCATCCTCCAGCTTCCATGCTAGATTCCACACTCAATTCCATGCTTCCATGTCTCTGGATCCACTCCATTCATCAGTTTATTTTGTTAGTTAAATTCCACATATCAGTGAGATTCTGTGATACTTATCTTTCTCTTACAGATTTATTTTACTTAGGATGATCCTATCCAGGTCCCTCCATGCTGTCTTAAAGGGTAAGACATTTTTGTTTTTAACTGATACATAGAATCCCTTGGTATAAATGTACCATAGCTTTTTTTATCAACTCATCTACTGAGAGGCACTGGAGCTGTTTCCAGATGCTAACTATTGTGAATTATGTTGCTATGAACATAAGGTTACATACATTCTTTCTGATCAATATTTTGAATTTCTTAGGAGATAGTCTTTGAAGTGGGGTCACTGGGTGAAATGGGAATTCCATATTTAATTTTTTGAGGATTCTCCATATTATTTTCTTACTGGCTGTACCAGTATGCATTCCCACTAGCAGTATATTAAGGTTCCTTTTTCAAGACATCCTCTCCAGGATTTGTCACTTGTTGATTTGTTGATGGTAACCATTCTGATAAGTGTGAGGTAATACTTAATTTTTATTTTAATTTTCATCTCTCTGATAATCAGTGACTTTGAACATTTTGTCATATGTTTCTCGGCCATCTATATGTTCCCTTTGGAGAATTGTTTATTTAGGTCCTTTACCTATTTTTTAATTGTATTGTTTATCATTCTTTCATTAAGTAGTATGAGTTCCATATATATTTTGGATAATAAGTCTTTATCAGATGTATCATTGCCAAATATATTCTTCCATACAGTGGGGTCCTTTTTTAATTTTGTTAATGACTTATTTTGCTGGGCAGAAGTCTTATTTTAATGTAGCCCCATTTGTTTATTTTCCCCTTAGTTTCCTTTGTAATAAGAGGTATACATGTGAACATATTGCAATGATAGAAGTCTGAGATTTTCCTGCCTATGGTTTCTTCTAGGCTTTTAATGTATACAAAACTTTATTTTAATTATTTTATCAATTTTGAGTATTTTTATGTATGATGTAAGATAATGGTCTAGTTTCATATTTTTGCTTGTATCTTTTAAATTTTCCCAGCACTATTTATTTATTTATTTATTTATTTATTTATTTATTTACTTTTATTAATTTTTTATACATATCTCCCCATTACCCCCCTCCTTCCCAGGCACATCTCAACTCCCCAGTGTCTATGTTCATTGGTTATGCTTACATGCACGCATACAAGTCCTTTGATTGATCTCTTATCTACCTCACGTAATTTTAATCTTCCTGCTGTAATTTCAGTCTGATGCTTTACTGTCTCTGTCTCTATCCTTTTGTTCATCAGTTTACAATGTTCTTTATTATCCACAAATGAGTGAGATCATGTGATGCTTCTCCTTCATTGACTATCTTATTTCACTAAGCATAAGGTTCTCCAGTTCCAACCAGGTTGCTGATAATTGTAAGAATTCCTTCTTTTTAATGGCAGCATAGAATTCCATTGTAGAGATGTACCATAGTTTTCTGATCCACTCATCTGCTGATGGGCACCTAGGGTGTTTCCAAATTGTAGCTATTGTAAATTGTGCTGCTATGAACATAGGGGTGCATAAATCCTTTCTGATTGGTATTTGTAATTTCTTAGGATAAATTCCTAAGAGTGGGATTACAGGGTCAAATGGAAGATCCATTTTTAGTTTTTTGAGGAAACTCCATAATGTTCTCCACAGTGGGTGCACAACTCTGCATTCCCACCAACAGTGCACAAGGGTTCCTTTTTCTCCTCATCCTGGCCAACACTTGTCATTTGTTGATTTGTTGATGATTGCCATTCTGACCGGTGTAAGATGGTATTGAATTGTCATTTTGATATGCATCTCTCAGACAATTGGTGACTTTGAACATGTTTTCATGTGTCTCTTGGCCTTCCTTCTGTCTCTTGGAAACGGTTCTATTTAGGTGTGTTGCCCATTTTTTCTTTGGGTCGTTTAGCTTCCTTGTATTAAGTTGTATAAATTCGCTGTAGATTTTGGAGATTAAACCTTTATCAGTGATAACATTTGCAAATATGTTCTCCCAGGCATTGGGCTTTCTTGTTGTTTCATTGATAATTTCGTTTGGTATGCAAAAGCTTTTGATTTTGATGTAGTCCCATTTGTTTATTTTTTCTTTAGCTTCCATTGCCTTTGGAGCAGTATCAGTGAAGAAGTTCCTTCAACATATATCTGAGATTATGCTGCCTGTGGATTCCTCAAGTATTATTTGTGGTTTCCCTTCTAATATTTAAGTCCTGTATCCATTTTAAGTTTATTTTTGTATTTGATGTAAGTTGGTGGTCCAGTTTCATTTTTTTGCATGTATCTGCCCAACTTTCCCAACACCATTTATTGAAGAGGCTATCTTGGCTCCATTGAATGTTCATGCCTCATTTGTCAGATATTAGTTGAGCATAGTGGTTTGGGTGGATATCTGGGTTCTTTATTCTATTCCATTGGTCTATATGTCTGTTCTTGTGCCAGTACCAGGCTGTTTTGAGAACAGTTGCTTTGTAGTATAGTTTGAAATCTGGTATTGAGATCCCACCTACTTTATTCTTCTTTCTCAGGATTACTGTGGCCATTCGTGGTCTTTTTTTGTTCCAGATGAGTCTATGCAGAATTCTCTCTAGGTCTGTGAAACATGTCATTGGTATTTTAATGTGTAGTGCATTGAATTTATAGATTGCTTTGGGTAGTATGGACATTTTAATGATGCTGATTCTCCCAATCTATGAACATGGTATGCTATTCCCTCTGTTAACATCTTCTGCTATCTCTTTTTTCAGTGTCCTGTAGTTTTCTGCAAATAGGTCTTTTACCTCTTTAGTTAGGTTTATTCCTAGGAATCTTAATTTTTTTGGTGCAATGGAAAATGGGATTGCTTTTTCAGTTTCTCTTTCTCTAATTTCACTATTAGTGTATAGATATGCCACAGACTTGTTAGCATTAATTTTGTATCATGCTACATTGCTGAATTCATTAATTAAATCAATTAGTTTTGGAATGGAGTCCTTTGAGTTTTTTATGTACAATATTATGTCATCTGCAAATCAGGACAGCTTGACTTCTTCTTTTCAAATGTGGATGCCTTTTATTTATTCTTCTTATCTAATTGCAATGGCTAATACTTCTAGTAGTATGTCAAACAGGAGAGATGAGAGTGGCCATCCCTGTCTTGTTCCTATTCTTAGGGTAAATGTTTTTAGGTTTTGCCCATTGAATATGATGTTAGCTGTGGGTTTATCCTATATGGCTTTTATGATGTTGAGGTATTCTCTTTCTATTCCCACTTTGCTGAGAGTTTTACCAAGAAAGGGTGTTGGATTTTGTCAAATGCTTTCTCGGCGTCAATTGATATGACTATGGATTTTTATCTCTCAATTTATTTATGTGATGTAAAATGCTTATTAATTTGCTGATATTGTACCATTCCAGCATTCCTGGGATGAATCCTATTTGGTCATGGTGTATGATCTTTCTGATGTACTGCTGATTCCGATTTCCTAGAATTTTGTTGAGGATATTGCCATCTATGTTCCCACAGTGTGCGCATCTCTGTTCTGAGGGACTAGAGACCTCACCTTATCCCAGGAGAAATCTGACCTTTCTGTGTCCCGTGTGGATCTCTGAATCCACCGCCCGCATGTATGCACCAATTGGAGATCAGTGTTCTGGGTCCCCCACTGTTCAGTGAGTAATTCAGCCACAGTGTTCAGACTGCGGCAGACATCCACCTCCCTCTGCAAGATGGCGTGGTCTCCGCATTCGTGCTGGTGGCTCCAGCAGACAAAAACTTGTGCCAGTGGGGCTGCCTGGCCAGGAGAGCCCCTTGCAGCAGTTCTCCCCTTCTCCTGGAGGATAACTGACTCTTAACTTGCCAACAAACACTACCCGTGCGACTCTCAGCTGCTCTCTCTCCCTCTGCCCAGCAACAAAGCTCCAGACGCATCCCTCTATTCTGCCGCCATTTTTTTTTTCAGCACTGTTTATTGAAGAGACTGTTTTGACTCCATTTTATGCTCTTGCCTACTTTGTCAAGTATTAATTGAAGGTAATGGCTTGGTTCAATTTCTGGGGTCTCTGTTCTGCTCCATTGATCTATATGCTTGTTCTTATGCTAGTACCCAGCTGCTTAATTACAGTGGCTTTGCAGTATAACTGAAAATCTGGTATTGTGATATCTCCAACTTTGTTCTTCTTTCCAAAGATTTTTAAGAGTATTCTGGGGCTTTTGGGGTTCAGTATAAATTTTTGGAGTACTTGTTCTAGATCTATTAAAATTTCTGTTGATATTTTTATAGGACTTGCACTCAATTTGTAGAGTGCCTTCAGTAGTATGAATGTTTTAATGATGTTTATTATAACAATCCATAAACAGGGTTTATTTCTTCAATTATTTATATGAATTTCTATCTCTTTATCAAAATCCTGTTGTTTTCCAAATACAGGTGTTTTTCCCTCCTTGATTAAGGGTACTCCTAAATATTTTAATCTTTTGTTTGTTTGTTTCATTGTTTATTTCTATCATATTTCTGATCATTCATTATTTGTGTATAACAAAGCCATCAATTTTGGGGAACTGATTTTGTATCCTGCTACATTGCCAAATTCATTTATTAAATCTAGTACTTTTTTGGTTGGAGTCTTTAGGGTTTTCTATATAGAATATTGTATCATCAGCAAATAACTAGAGTTATACTTCTTGCATTCCAATTTGAAAGCCTTCTATTTCATCTTCTTGTCTGATTGCTGTGGATAGGACTTCTAATACTATCCTATATAATAAAGAGGTTATATGCAAATTGACCATTACTCCAACACACAAGATCCCAACCCCATGTGATCAAAGATAGCCATCCCCATGTGGACACAAGATGGCCACCTCCAGATGGTAGTTAGGGGAAATCAGGCCTGCAGGAGAGGGCAGTTGGGAGTTACAAGGCCTGCAAAGGAGGGCAGGTGTGGTGGGGGGGAACCATATCTGCAAGGGAGAGCACTTTGGGCAAATGGGATGGCAAGGGAGCAGTTAGGCATTGATCTAGCCTACTGCAAAAAAAAGGAAACGATGGTAAGAAATTACCTAACCCTACAACTCAAAGAGCTAGAACGAGAGCAATAAGAAAAGCCCAGTGTAAGCAAAAGGAAGGAAAGATTAAAGATGAGAGCAGATATAAACAATATGGAGACCAAAGAAACAATTCAAAAGATAACAAAACGAATAGTTGGTTCTTTGAAAGGATAAACAAGATTGATGGACCTTGGCCAGGCTCACCAAGAAGCAAAGAGAGAAAACCCAAATAAACAAAATCAGAAATGAGAGAGTAGAAATAACAACACACCCCGCTGAAATACAAACTATTGTTAAAAAATATTATGATCAACTCTATTCCAACAAATTGGATGACCTGCAAGAAATGGATATATTCCTAGAAAAATATAACTGTCCAAAACTCAATGAGGAGGAATCTAAACATCTCAATAGTCCGATAACTATGGAAGAAATTGAAGCAGTCATCAAAAAATCTTCCAGCAAATAAAAGCCCGGGACCAGATAGCTACACAGGTGAGTTACCAAACATTCAAGGAAGAATTAAAACCTATCCTTCTAAGACTATTCAAAATATTCAAGAAGAAGGAAAACTTCCAACCACCTTCTATGAAGCCAGCATCACCCTAATACCAAAACCAGATAAGGACAATACAATGAAAGAGAATTATAGGTCAATATCTCTCAGGAACATAGATTCCAAAATCCTCAACAAATTCTAGCAACTCGGATACAGCAGTATATCAGAATGATCACATACCATGACCAAGTAGGATTAATCCCAGGAATGCAGGAATGGTACGATATCCACAAATCAATAAACTTGATACATCACATAAACAAATTGAGACATAAAAATCACATGGTCATATCAATTGATGCAGAAAATAGCATTTGACAAAATCCAACACACTTTCTTGGTAAAAACTCTCAGCAAAGTTGGAATAGAAGGAGCATTCCTCAATATAATAAAAGCCATGTATGAAAAACCCACAGCTAATATAATACTCAATGGGCAAGAACTAAAACCATTTTCCCTAAGAACAGGAACAAAACAGGGATGCCCACTCTCACCTCTCCTGTTTAACACAGTACTGGAAGTACTAGCCATTGCAATTAGACAAGAAGAAGAAATGAAAGACATCCAAATGGAAAAGAAGAAGTAAAGCTTTCCTTATTTGCAGATGACATGCTACTGTACATAAAAAAACCCAAAGGACTCCATCCCAATACTAATTGACTTAATAAATGAATATGGCAATGTAGCAGGATATAAAATTAATGCCAAGTAATCTCTGGTATTTCTATACACTAATAGTGAAATTACAGAAAGAGAGACTCAAAAAGCAATCCCTTTTACCATCGCACCAAAAAATTTAAGATAACTAGGGATAAACCTAACTAAAGAGGTAAAAGACCTATATGTAGAAAACTACAGGACACTGAAAAAAAAGAGATAAAAGAAGTTGTTAACAGATGGAAGAGCATACCATGCTCATGGATTGGGATAACCAACATCATTAAATGTCCATACTACCCAAAGCAATCTATAGATTTAATGCACTACCCATTAAAATAACAACAACATATTTCACAGACCTAGAAAGAATTCTTTATAGATTCGTCTGGAACAAAAAAAAAAGACCATTAATAGCCACAGTAATTCTGAGAAAGAAGAATAAAGTAAGTGGGATCTCAATACCAGATTTCAAGCTATATTACAAAGCAATTGTTCTCAAAACAGCCTGGTACTGGCACAAGAACAGGCATATAAACCAATGGAATAGAATAGAGAATTCAGATATCCACCCAAACCACTATGCTCAACTAATATTTGACAAAGGAGGCAAGAACATTCAATGGAGCCAAGATAGCCTATTCAATAAATGGTGCTGGGAAAATTGGACAGATACATGCATAAATGAAACTGGACCACCAACTTACACCAAATACAAAAATAAACTCAAAATGGATACAGGACTTAAACATTAGAAGGGAAACCATAAAAATACTAGAGAAATTAACAGGCAGCACAATCTCAGACATATGCCGAAAGAACTTCTTCCTTCACTGATACTGGTCCAAAGGCAATGAAAGTTAAAGAAAAAATAAACAAATGGGACTGCATCAAAATACAAAGCTTTTGCACAGCAAAAGAAATCATCAATGAAACAACAAGAAAGCCCAATGCCTGGGAGAACATATTTGCAAATGTTATCACTAATAAAGGTTTAATCTCCAACATCTACAGCCGACTTAGACAACTTAATAAAAGGAAGATAAATGATCCAATAAAAAAATGGTCAATGGACCTAAATAGAACCTTTTCGAAAGATGACAGAAGGAAGGCCAAGAGACCCATGAAAACATGTTCGAAGTCACTAATCATCCAAGAGATGCAAATCAAAATGACAATGCCATACCATCTTACACCTGTCAGAATGGCAATCATCAACAAATCAACAAGTGAAAAGTGTTGCAAAGGATGCGGAGAAAAAGGAACCCTTGTGCAATGTTGGTGGGAATGCAGACTGGTGCACCCACTGTGGAGAACGGTATGGACTTTCCTCAAAAAAACTAAAAATGGGTCTCCCATTTGACCCTGTAATCCCACTCTTAGGAATTTATCCTAAGAAATCAAAAACACCAACAAGATAGTATTTATGCACCCCTATGTTCATAGCAGCACAATTTACAATAGCTACAATTTGGAAACAGCCTAGGTGCCCATCAGTAGAAGAGTGGATCAGAAAACTATGGTACATCTACACAAAGGAATTCTATCCTGCCATTAATAAGAAGGAATTCTTACCATTTGCAGCAACCTGGATGGAACTGTAGAGCCTTAGGTTTAGTGAAATAAGGCAATCAATGAAGCAGAAGCATCACATGATCTCACTCATTTGTGGATAATAAAGAACATTATAAACTATGAACAAAAGGATAGATACAGAGGCAGTAAAGCATCCAACAGACTATGAAATCACAGCAGGATGATTAAGGTTAGTTGGGGCAGATAAGAGATCAATCAAAGGACTTGTATGCATGCATATAAGCATAACCAATGAACATAGACACTGGGAGGTTGTGGTATACCTAGGAGGGAGGGGTGGCAATGGGGAGATATGTATAAAATAATAATAATAATAATAAACACTCCCAGTGCGACTCTCAGCTGCTCTCTCTCCCTCAGTCCAGCAACTAGGCTCCAGATGTGTCCGTTTATTCTGCTGCCATTTTTCCTCCCCGCCCATGCCTAATTATATATAATTTCTTACAATCTTATTTATACTTAAAACAAATTCAAACTCTACATTAAACATTTATAAATATCAATGAAGAACTATTTTATTTCATTTTGATTTAGACTACAAATTTTGCTTCCAGTAATAGCAAAATTAATGCCTTTCTACCATATGATATCATTTTCTAATAACATTGATTTTAAAAGCATAAGGAGACTGTTGATAAATAAAAAAGATGAATTGTATTTATATATCTTTCAAGAAGACATTAGTCTGTATAGTAGCTTTTTTTGCCTCTAAAACATACTTCAAGTTAAAATTAACATGTCATATACTAATATTTTATGGGAGTCTTCTTTTAAATTTTAATTCTTATCAACCACACCTTATCAACTCTTATGAATACTTTTTTTTCTAAAGTTTTACATATGTTTCATTTTGCCCAATTGACACCCCCCAGCCGTTCGCACCCCAGGCGAGCCCCCACCACCTCAGGGTCTGTGTCCATTGGCTATGCATATAAGCAAACCAACAAGTCCTTTTGTTGCTGACTAATCCCTCTAACCTTGCTCCCCTGCCATTTGTCTCTGGATCTACTTTTGTTCATCAAATAATGTTGATCATTATATACCACATATGAGTGAAATAATGTGATATTTATCTGTCTCTGACTGGCTTATTTCGCTTAGCATAATGGTCTCCAGTTTCATACATGCTGTTGCAAGTGATAAAAGTTCCTTTATTTTTTATAGCAGCATAGCATTCCATTTGAAAGCAACGTAGATGTATCACAGTTTTTTAATCCACTCATCCTGTTATGGGCACTTAGGTTGTTTGCAAGTCCTAACTATTATAAATTGTGCTACTATGAATATAGGGGTACATATATCCTTCCTGATTGGTGTTTCTGGTTTCTTGGAATATATTCCTAGCAGTGAGATTACTGGGTCAAATGGGAGTTCCACTTTTAACTCTTTGAAGATACTCCATACTGTCTTCCACAATAAATGCATCAGTCTGCATTCCCACCAGCAGTGCACAATGGTTCCTTTTCTTCACATTCTTGCCAGTACTTGTAGTTTGTTGATTTGTTGATGATAGCCATTTTGATAGGTGTGAGATGATACCTCATTATTATTTTCATTTGTATCTCTTGGATGATTAGTAAATTTGAGCATGTTTTCATATGTCTCTTGGCTTTCTGTATGTCCTCTTTTGAAAAATATCTACTTAGGTCCTCTGCCCATTTTTTGACTGGATCATTTATCTTCCTTTTGTAAAGTTGTATGAGTTCTCTGTAAATTTTGGCAATTAAACTCTTATCTGAAATAGCATTGGCAAATATGTTCTCTCAAACGGTGAGCTTTCTTGTTGTTTTGCTGAAGGTTTCTTTTCCTGTGCAGAAGCATTTTATTTTTATGTAGTCTAATTTGTTTATTTTTTCCTTAGTCTCCATTACCCTAGGAGCTGTGTTAGTAAAGATATTGCTTTGACATGTGTCTGTTCTTTTGCTGCTTATAGAGATTTGTATGATTTTTATAGTTTCCCATCTTACATTCAAGTCCTTCAGCCATTTTGAGTTTGTTTTTGTGTATGGTGTAAGTTGTTGACCTAGTTTCTTTTTTTTTATGTATCTGTCCAATTTTCCCAACACCATTTATTGAAGAGACTGTCTTGATTCCATTGTATATTCTTGCTGCCTTTGTCAAATATTAATTAAGCATAATGGATTGGGTTGATTTCTGAGTGCTCTAATGTATTCCATTGATCTATATGTCTGTTCTTCTGCCAGTACCAGACAGTTTTGAGAACAGTGGCTTTGTAATACAGCTCAGTATCTGGTGTTGAGATCCCATCTACTTTATTTTTCTTTCTCAGGAATGCTGTGACTATTTAGGGTCTTTTTTTAATTCCAGATGAATTTTTGGAGAATATGTTCCAGATCTTTGAAATATGCCATTGGTATTTTAATGGGTATTTCATTGAATCTGTAGATGGATTTGAGTAGTATGGACATGTTAATGATGTTGATTTTATCAATCCATGAACATTGTATGTTCTTCCATTTGTTTATGTCTTCCTCTATCTCTTTTTCAATGTCCTCTAGTTTTCTGATACAGGTATTTTACATCCTTAGTTAAGTTTATTAATGGGTATCTTGATATTTTTGGTGAAATTGTAAACAGGATTGTTTGTTTAGTTTATCTTTCTGTGAATTCAATATCAGTCTATAAAAAGATCATAGATTTCTTGGCTTTAATTTTTATCCTTCTATATTGCCACATTCATTTATTATGTCTACTAGTCTTTTTAATGGAGTCTTCGGTGTTTTCTTAAGTAGAATATCATCTAATCTGTGAATTAGGACAATTTTACTTCTTTTCTAATTTGGATGCTTTTTTCTTCTTTTTCTTGCCTGATCACTATGCCTAGAACTTTCAGTACTATTTCAAACAGGAATTGTGAAAGTGGGCGTCTCTATCCTATTCTCATTTTTAGGGAAAATGGTTTTAGTTTTGCTCATTTAGTATGATGTTGGCTGTGGGTTTGTCATTTAAGACTTTTATATGAGAAAACTCTTTGCTGAGAGTTTTTATCAAGAAAGGTTGTTAGATTTTTGTCAAATGGTTTTTCTGCATCTGTTGAATGATTATGTGATTTTTGTCTCTCAATTTGTTTATGTTATATAACACAATTATTGATTTGTGGATATTGTTTCATACTTGCAAGCACTAAATAAATCCTTCTTGGCATGGTATATGATATTTCTAAAGTAATGCTGTATCCAATTTCCTAGAATTTTCTTAAGGATTTTAGCCTCTATATTCATCAAAGATTTTGGCTTATACTTACCTTTTTTTTGTTGTGTCTTAATCTGATTTTGGGGATTAAGGTAATGCTGGCTTCACAGAAAGAGCTTGGAAGTTTACCTTCCTCTTGAATTTTTAAAATACTTTGAGGAGGGTACCTTTTAGTTCTTCTTTGGTAGAACTCTTCAGTAATGCTATCTGGACAGGGCTTTTGCTTGCTGAAAGATTTTTTATCACTGCTTCAATTTTAGACTATTCAGGTTTTGTTTTTGTTGTTGTTTTTTTTTTTAATTCTTTCTGATAAGAGTTTTGAGAGCTTCTATTTTTTCTAAAAATATGTCCATTACATCCAAGTGTTCCATTTTGTTGGAATATAGTTGTTCATATTATTTTTTCATAACACTTTGTATTTCTGTGAGGTCTCTTGTAACTTCATTCTATTATTTCTAATTTTGTTTATTTGATTCCTCTCTCTTTGATTCTTGGTGAGCCTGGTTAGAGGTCCATGAATCTTGTTTATCATTTCAAAGAACAAGTTCTCGGTTTTGTTGAACATTTTTACTTTTTATTTTTGTATCTATATAATTTATTTCCTCTCTAATCTTTATTATTTGTGTCCTTATGCTTATGCTGGGCTTTTCTTATTGCTGTCCTTCTAACTCTTTGAGTTGTAGGGTTAGATAGTTTACTACAAATATTTCTTGATTTTTTAGTTAGGCCTGTAGAGCTATGAACTTCATTATCAAGACTGCTTTTACTGTGCCCCATAGATTTTGGACTGTTGTGTTTTCATTGTCGTTTGTTGCCATAATGCTTCTTATTTCTTTGTTGATCTCTTTGGTAACGTGATCATTGTTAATTGCATGCTATTTAGCCTCCAGATGTTTGATTTTTTCATCCTTTTTATTATAATTGATTTCTAATTTTATGCCATTGTGATCTTAGAAGATTCTTGATATGATTTCTATCTTCTTGAATTTGAAAAAAATTTGCCTGTACCCCAATATGTGGTCTGTCTTTTAAAACGACCCATGTGCACTTGAGAAGAAAGTATATTCTGTGGCTTTGGGGTGAAATGTTCTGAAGATGTCAATTAATTCCATCTGATCTACTGAGTCATTTAGGATTGCTGTTTCTCTGCTGACTTTTTCTTTAAAGGATTTATCCAGTGGTATTAGTGGTGTATTGTAGTCCTCTACTGTAACTGAATTACTCTCAATCTCTCCCTTGATATCTTCTTCAAGGTTTCTGTGTATTTAGGTGCTCCTGTATAGGTTGCATATATGTTTTCCAGAGTTTTGTCTTCTTGTTGAATTGCTCCCTCTTGTATTGTGATGTTGCCTTCCTTATCTTTTGTCATGGCCTTCACTTTGAGGTCTAATTTCTCAGAAATAAGTATTACTACTTTAGCTTTTTTCTTTTTATCATTTTCATTCACCTGAAAAAATATTTATCCATTCCTTCACTATGAGTCCTGTGTGAGTCCTCTTTTTATAGTTTTTAATTTCTTGATTGATTAAGGTATTACATATTTTTCCTCATCTCCCCCACCCCCACCATTATCTTCCTAAACCCTGAGGTTGGTCTCTTGTAGAGTGCAGATATGTGGGTCATGTTTTCTTTATATATATATATATATATATTATTGTTTAAAGTATTGCAAATATATAATAGTACATATGTCTTCCTTTTTTTCCCCCTATTGACCTCCTCCCAGCCTTCCCCACCCCCCAACATATACCTTCATCTACTGCCGCCAAGTGTCCTATATCATTGGCTATGCTTACATACATATACAAGTCCTTTGGTTGATCCCTTACAAGCCCTTTCCCTCAACCTCCCTTGCCATCCTACTGTAGCATGACAGTCTGTTCATTGCTTCCTTGATTCTGCATCTGCTTCCTCCCCCACCCCCTGATTCTTGTCTTTAAAACATCTTGCCCCTGTACACTAGAAATAAACCCACCAGAGCAAGAGAAAAAATGATTGAGTCCCAATTTCAATGTTCAATAGCTTTGAGTCCCAGTTCAAACGTCAAAGAGTTCCTTATGTGTACATGTCAGCAATGATATCTGGATAGTGGACAAATAGTGGCAATGCTGGTCTGACCCTCTCTGGTTTGGTCCTTGGCATCCTATAGCGATGCGCAGCTGTTAACTGCTCACATGGCAAGGCATAGTCAGCGTTTTCCATCTCTGGACTGTTTCTCCTCTTCCCTTCGTATTTGGTGCAGACCTGTCAGGTCCTCTCTGTTGCAAGAGTCCACTTGGTCTTGGAGATGTTTTCTGAAAGTATATAAACATATTCTCAACTAAGAGTTAATAATGGAATATTTTCTATAAAATTGACTTGGGGTCCATTTTATTTTTGCCTACCTGCTTTCCTTTGGCTTATTTTGACACCATGTGTGTTTTTCATGGGTGTCTAGCTGTTAGCATTACAAATGAAAATTAATTTTCTAAAGTGAAAATTTTCCAGAGGTAATTTACTTATCGGATATTTTTCCTTACATGATATTATCCTGCTATTCCCTCCCCCTTTTTAAAAATATTAATGCAATCTTGATAACTTTAAATTTTAATTTTTTGCACATAAATATGCCTGTTTTATGTTCATTGCATGTTAAGCAATTTTACCATGAGATGATCTACCAATAGAAATTTTAGTTAATACTTTAGAAACAGATTTTTGTTCAGAACAATTAAATTTTCTTGGTAGCCAAGACTGGTTTGGCTCAGTGGATAGAGTGTCGGTTTGCAGACTGAAAGGTCCCAGGTTCGATTCCGGTTGGGAGCATGTACCTTACTTGCGGGCACATCTCCACTGTGGGGCATGCAGGAGGCGGCTGGACGATGTCTCTCTCTTATTGGTGTTTCTGACTTTCTATCTCTCTCCCTTCCTCTCTGTAAAAAATCAATAAAATATATTTTTTTAAAAAAATTTTCTTGGGTATCCGCTTACTTCAATTCGCCAATTTAAATTAATCTGAAAGTTTATTACACTTTTACTGTCAAATTTAATACTCTACCAAAAATTTTAGATTACCCTGTAATATTAGTGGAAAGGATTATTTGCATTCTTGCATAGGCACTGAGCATTCCTAGTGCTAGGCTGAATTTAGATATAGGGCAGCTGCTGTCAGCAAGTGTCTGTCTGTTACCTGGATCCTGATCTGTGCTGAGTGTGGGAAGTGAAGGAGCCATGGGGGCAGGAGACCTCCCTCAGAAGAGGTTATGGTTCAGATCCCTACAAGGTTGGGGGAGATGAGGATCTGTACCCCACCTCTGTTGACCCCCAAGTTCTCTCCTGATGGCCCCTCTGCGACTGTGCCTGCCTTAGGTTGTTTCTTCCCTGAGGAATCTTACCCATCTCTGGATAACCAATCATCCTCCATGGCCAAGCAGAGTGTTGTGAGGTTCAGTTCTGTCTCCTTGGTAGCCATGTTCTGGTGGGATTCAATACCTGCCTTGGGATCCCCTCATCTGCTGTCGAGGCCCCGGCACTGATCATATATCTCAGGAATTCAGGTTCTTTCTCCTGCTCACACCATTTGGCAAAAGACAGCTCCAATATACCAGCCACCTCGAGGCTTCAACCTCAGTGTGAAAGCTGAGGCAACAGCTGAGAGCCATTGGATTGTGAGAAGATAGTCCATCTTGACAAAAGAGGTAAGAGGGGCCAGTATAGAATGCTCAAGTGCCTTCCGAGTGCTTTAATTCCTTCTCAAATGGATTAAATCCTTTCATGTCATCTTTTTAAATTGCTTATTACCATTCAAAAAATTAGTAATTTTGTTTGAGATAATTCTACAATGTGGTGTTGTGAAATATGAAAATTAAATGACATTGTAGAATATATTCTTTGCTCTAGGCCATGGCAATTCAATTTCAAACTGGCTGTCAATTTCTTTTTGTAACTTTATATAAACTTTTTCAGGGAGGCAAAAACAAAGATTACTGACCTTATTCAAGAGGCCAAATGTGTTGAGTTTCAATTACAATCCTTACAACATTTGAAGGAAACTTCTCTTTATTTCCTTTCAATATGATTTACATGCTACAGAGAAAGTTTCAGTTAAAAATCTTGGTCACATGAAACAATTTCACTTTAGGTTATGGTGACCACTGTATAGATTAGATTTAATGTTTTAATTTTTACATGTGTCCTTATCTTCCCATTATTCCCAGCTCCCTCTCATGCCCCTGAATTGTCTGTACCAATGATTATGCTCATAAACATGTACGAAAGTCCCTCTGTTGATCTCTCCCCTTACTCCCAGTAACACCCATCTTCCCCAAGGTTTGTTGTTTTGATCAATGTTTCTCATTCTCTGGATCAGATCTTGATCATCAGTCTGTGACATTCATTATATTCCACACATGAGTGAGATCATGTGATATTTATCTTCCTCTGCTTGGCTTATTTCACTAAGCATAATGCTCTCCATCTTCATCCATGTTGTTGCAAATGGTAGGAGCTCCTTCTATTTTACCGCAGCATAGTATTCCATTGTGTAGATGTACCACTGTTTTTTAATCCAATCATTTGCTGATGGGCACTTAGGCTGTTTCCAAATCTTAGCTATGGTGAATTGTGCTGCTATGAACATAGGGGTGCATATATCCTTTCTCATTGGAGTTTCTAGTTTCTTGGGATATATTCCAGAAGTAGGATCATTGGGTCAAATGGAAGTTCCATTTTTAGTTTTTTGAGGAAACTCCATAGTGTTCTCCACAGTGGCTGCACCAGTCTGCATTCCCACCAGCAGTGCACAAGGGTTCCTTTTTCTCTGCATCCTCCCCAACACTTGTCCTTTGTTGATTTGTTCATGATAGCCATTCTGACGGGTTTGAGATAATACCCATTGCTGTTGTGATTTGCATCTCTCTGATGATTAGTGACTTTGAGAAAGTTTTCATATGTCCCTTGGCTTTCCTTCTGTCTTCTTTTTTGAAGTGCTTATTTAGATCAGTTTCCCATTTTTTGATTGGGTTGTTTATCTTCTTTTTGTGAAGTTATATGAGTTCTCTGTAAATGTTGGAGGTTAAACATTTATGTTTGAAATCATTGGCAAATATGTTATCCCATGCAGTGGGCTTTCTTGTTGTTTTGTTGATAGTTTCCTTTGCTGTCCAAAAGCTTTTTATTTTGATATAGTCCCATTTGTTTATTTTTTCTTTTGTTTCTATTGCCCTAGGAGCTGTATTGGTGAAGAAGTTCCTTCAGCATATGTTGGAGATTTTGCTGCCTGTGGATTCCTCTAATATTTTTATGGTGTCCTGTCTTATATTTAAGTCCTGTATCCATTTTGAGTTTATTTTTGTGTATGTTATAAGTTGATGTTTTAGTTTCATTTTTTTTTTTGCATGTATCTGTGCAATTTCACCAACACCATTTGTGGATCATGTTATCTTATCTATTCAACTACCCTATGTCTTTTGATTGTGCCATTTAATCCATGTACATTTAAAGTTATTATTGGTAGGAATTTGTTTGTCCCTATTTTTATTCTTTACCCCTATGTTACTTCTTCGCTTCCTATTTCTTTTTTTTTTTCTTTTATAGCAGACCCTTTAATATTTCTTTCATTGCTGGTTTGAAGGTAATAAACTCGCTTAGTCTTTTTTTTTTCTATGAAGCTCCTGAATTCACCCTCAATTTTGACTGATAATCTTGATGGGTACAGTATACTTGGATTGAGATCCTGGCTCTGCATGCCTTTGTATATTTCATTCCATTCCCTCTGCCTGTTGTGTTACCTTTGAGTAATCAGTTGATAGTCTGATGGGAATTCCCTTATAGGTAATTTTCTGTCTCTCTCTGGCAGCCTCTAAGATTCTTACTTTTTCATTGGTGTTTACCAATTTAATTATAATGTGTCTTGGTGTCAGTCTTTTGGGGTTCATCTTATATATAGTCTGTCAGCTTCTTGAACTTGTGTGAGTTTTTTCTTCCCTATATCAGGAGAGTTTTCTGTCATTATTCCTTCAAATAGGTTTTCTATTCCTTACTCATTTTCCTCTCCTCTGGCACCTCTACTCTGTGGATGTTTTTTTTTTTAATGTCCAAAAGTTTTCTTAGGCTCTCTAACTGTATATTTTGTTTTGCTTTGTTTTGCTTCTTTAGTTGTTGTTGTTGTTGTTGTTTTCCACTTGCTGCTATGCTTAGTTATTTTTTCCTATCTTGTCTTCTAACTCACATATGGGGACCTCTGCTTCTTCTATTCTACAGTTGATGATTTCTTTTCTTTTAAATTTTAATCTTTACTGTTCAGATTATTAAAATTGTTATTCTATTTTCCCCCATAGCTTCCCTCCACCTGGATCCCACCCCTTTTTCTGTCCTTATCCCCCCCATGTCCTCATCCATAGGTGTGCTATTTTTGTCCAGTCTCTCCCTGCACCCCCCTCACCTCTTTCCCTCTGAAAATTATCAGTCTGCTCCCTATCTAAGACCTTGATTCTATTATAGTCACCAGTTTATTCTGTTCATCAGATTTTCAATTCACTGATTTTTAGATTCACTTGTTGATAGATATGTATTTGTTGTTCATAATTTTTATCTTTACCTTCTTCATTTTTTAAATGTATTTTTATTGATTTTTTACAGAGAAGAAAGGAGAGAGATAGAAATTTAGGAACATTGATGAGAGAGACATCGATCAGCCACCTCCTGCACACACCACTGTGGAGATGTGCTTGCAAGCAAGGTACATGCCCCCAGCTGGAATCGAACCTGAGACCTTTCAGTCTGAGCCAAACTGGTCTCGGCTACCTTCTTCTTTTTCCTATACTTAAAGAGTACCTTTCAGCATTTCATATAATACTGGTTTGGTGTTGATGAACTCATTTAGTTTTTTTTTTTCTCTTATCTGTGAAGCTCTTTATCTGCCTTTCAAATGATAGCTTTGCTGGGTAGAGTAATCTTGGTTGAAGGTTCTTGCTACTCATCACTTTGAATATTTCTTGCCAATCCCGTCTGGCCTCATAGTTTCTGTTGAGAAATCAGCTGACAATCTTATGGGTGCTCCCCTGTAGGTAATGAACTGTTTTTCTCTTGTTGCTTTAAATATTCTCTATTTATCTTTTGCTCTTGGCATTTTAATTATGATGTGTCTTGGTGTGGTCCTCTTTGGATTCCTTTTGCTTGGGGTTCTCTGCACTTCCTGGACTTGTAAGTCTATTTCATTCACCATGATGGGGGAAATTTTCAGTCATTACTTATTGAAATAGATTTTCAGTATCTTGCTCTCTCTCTTCTTTTGGCACCCCCATAATTCTGATGTTGGTACACTTATAGTTGTCCCAGAGACTCAGTACACTATCTTCACATTTTTCGGATTCATATATCTTTTTGATTTTCCAGTTTAGCATTTTCTGGATCTTTGTATATCAAGTCTTTGAGTTGATTCTTGTGTTTCTCTAGTCTGGTCTATTAGGTCTCTGTATAATATTTTTATTTCAGTCAGTGTATGTTTAATTTCTAGTTGGTCCTTTTTCATCTCTTCTTGGGTCTCATTAAATTTATCCATCTTTTCTAGGAAATTCTTGAAAAACCTTATTTGCCATGGTTTTGAACTCTATATCAAGTTGTTTGATTTCCTCCATTTCTTTCATTTGTAATCTATTCCTTTGTCTCCACATTTTCACTGCTTCCCTGAGTTGGTATAGTAGCTTTGTGTGTTAGGTGTCCTATATGGCCCAGTAGCTCCACCTCCCCAATTATCTGAGGTGGATTCTCTTGGTGCACCCCTTTGTGGACTGTGTGTACAGCCTTGTTGTAGTTAAATCTTGATTGTTGTTGGTATCACTGGGGGGAATTGACTTCCAAGCCAGTTGGTTGTAAGGATGCGGTGTCTATCCCCAAAGAATTTCTGTGGTGGAGTCAGCCTTATGATACAAGACTTGTAAAATTGCAAATGTGTCTGTGCTCAACTTGGATGGTGTGGAATCTCAAGGCTAAGCAGACAGCCTTGGCTTCCAGTCAGCCGTGCCCTATGTGGTCCCTGGGTCTCAGTGTCTCCCAGTAATCTCTGAAGCCTTCTCTTCCCACACATGCTCATGCCTCCAGACTTCTGCCTTTCATGGCTTCTCTGGGTTTCCATGTGCTCTGGGAACCTGTATGAGTCTGGATCCCCAGGGTCTTGCCCGAAATTAGGGTCAGTGCAGAGGAAAGTGGAGTTCAGCACAGTTGGGAGGTTCTGTTCTCATCCCACTAAAGAAAGCCTGTGGCAAAATCAGCAGTCAGTCCTCTCTGTATGCATTGGCATGTGCTTCTCCAGACCTCTGCTTTTCGCAGCTCTCCTGAGTTTCCATGCACTTCTTGCTTTTTATGACAGCCCAGACTCCAAGAGTCTTGCTCAGTACTTGGTTTCAGTGCAGACTGAACTGGTGTTCAGTGCAGCTGGGAGTTTCTGTCTCCCTCTTGCAAGAGGGAGCCAGCCAGGCACTTTGCCACCTGTCCTCTCCAAGTGCATGTCTACATACCTCAGCTTTTTGAAGCTCCCCTGAGTTTCCATGAGCCCCTCTTTCCTTCTAGTTGTAGAATTTCCACTCAGCCCGCTTTCCTGTGATTCTGGATGATGTCTGTTCTGTCTTTTAGCTGTATTTTGAAATTGTGTGAGGCAGAAGTTTAGTTGTTTACCTATGCTACCATCTTGTTTTTGGTTTTTTCCTGTTGATGCTTTCTATTGTGTTCTTTATTGCAGTGATGTCATTCTTCATTTCTTCTTGGTTCTTCTTTATTTCCTCTTGTTTCTTTCATATATTGGTGAATTTGTCTTCCATCTTTTTCAGCGTCCTTATGACCATTGCTTTGAATTTTTTTCTAACAATTTTTTCCTCCATTTTCTTGTGATTTATCCTTTTCTTTGGTATGGGTGCTGTTTCTTTGTCTCCCCAAATTTTTATTTTTATTTTTTTTATGCAGCTCTGTCTCTCCTGCATTGACTTTCTCTAGGCTAGTGGTCAGTAAACTCATTAGTCAACAGAGCAGCAAACTGCAGTTCATGAGCCGCATGTGGCTCACAAGCACAGTTTGCAGACCACTTCTCTAGGTGATCTCTGATATTTTTGTTTATGGATTGCCTCATTGGTTGTCTTGAATTTGATTTAGCTGTTGCTTCTATATTCTCTCTGAGAAGGCACCAGCCTTTTCCACATATTTGGCCTCCACTTTGTCTCCTCTAGACAAACTTTTTAGTTGCTCATGGCCAAGGATTCTGTAGTCTCGGTGTCGGAGGGTTTTCAGTTGAGGCAGCTGGTCACAAGGCATTGTGGTTGTGGAGGTATTCAAGATCTCCCTGGTTGAAGGTAAGGTTTGGCTTTTGATCATCGCCACTCTCCCCTTCAAGATGTTGTGGTCTCTGTGGCAGAGCCATCCATTGTTGGAGAGATTTTAGCAGTAGTAGAAGCTGCCCAGCCAGGAGTTCCTGGTCTGCCAGTCCCCAGTAGTCCTGTGGAATACACTTGTCCCCCACTCACAAAAACAGACACTCCCTGCACATTATCACATTTCCCTCTTGCTCTTACACTCACACACTATTTTGCAGCTTTCCATCTTTCAGCCTCTATCTTGAAATTTATTCTAAGCCTTTTTAAAAATTATTGTTATGCAACTTGTCCATTGGTTTGTCAACATATTTTAGATATGTATTACCAGAAAGGAAGGAAGTAAAGAAGGAAGGAAGGAAGGAAGGAAGGAAGGAAGGAAGGAAGGGAGGGAGGGAAGGAGAGAGAGAGAGAGAGAGAGAGAGAGAGAGAGAGAGAGAGAGAGAGAGAGAGAGAGAAGGCACTTTATTTGGTTGCTATATGCGATAAAGAAAATGAGTAGGCATTCCTCTTTATTTAAGAGACATATCAAGTGGAGTCTGGAACATGGCAGCCCACAGGATGGCAGGGAAGAAGAGTGTGTGAGTGATTAAATTACTCCAAGGGGCATATTTGGACATATGTGGTATGTTTGCAGGGAAGTGAGGGACTGTTAGACATTGCAGGAGTCCTAGAGGCTGGTAGATCGGCTTTCCTAGAAAGGGATCACCCTGCTACCACTGCGGGCACCCCCAGGCTGGTAGACTTTTAGTGCAGAACCCACACCATCATGCAAAGGGGAGCAATGGAGGTCAGAAGTGCAGCCACACAAACACCCAGGCAGACTTTAGACACCATCCCCATTCCTGTGCAGGAAACAACTTGCAACCATAATACCCATGTTCCACCACCGTGCCCAGCAGAGAGCAGTGCAGTACCATACTGCGGGTCCTAGATGTCTGCGTGAATGCACGCCAGAGAGACCTCCCACATTGTGCCTTCTTGCCAGAGGCCAAACACAGCATCCCAGGATTTTGCACTACAAGTCCCTATTCTGTGGATGCAAGCCAGGGGTATCCCACACCTGCCCTGATCCTCCTTTGCAGTACAGAGCTGCAGACCAGTGTGTGCTCTGCCCCCAAGGGTGGACAGATATTTTAGACAGGCACACAATACACCCCAAGCACAGAAAGATAATTCAAGCCATCACAGACTCCACCCCCTGGCACAGAGAGCATTTTGGTTGGTGTATGCTCCAACACCAGCTCATACAATGTTGTCACCTGGCACACACCACACCTCTAATCCAGGTAAGAGCTGCAGGTATGACATGGTGTACCCACAGGACCATGATGCATTTGCACTGCCAGTGGTCCTAGGATGCCATCCTGTCTTGGGTGCTGGGGCTACACAGTGAATTGCAAGCCAGAGAGCTCTGGTTCCTCACAGGGAGTTGTACACCAGAGTAACTGTGCATGAACCCCAACCATACCTGAGAATCTGAAGTAGACAACTAAGGGATCAGAACCAAGGGAGTAGGCAGTAGAACACAGACTAGAGATAATAAATGTGTGAAACTCAAGGCAGACCCAGACTCCAGCTGAGCAAGTCCCAGATCATTGAACCACTACATGTTTCAACATTCCAGACCCAAAGAAGGGTGACCAGGGCCAAAAAGAGGCAGTAAAAATGGGGAGATTAAAGAAACAACTACCAAAGGAAAGAAAAGGAGGAATCACCAGAAAATGAATTAAATGAAATGGAGGCAAATAATTTATCAGAGAAAGGGCCATATAGTTCCTAAACCAGCTTGATGAGAAAATTACTAACCTATGTAAGAATCATGAGGAAAAGAAGAATCAAAAGAACACAGGGAAGGTTGCAATAGTAGACTAGAAGAAGAAGAGAACCGAAACAGTGAGTTAGTAGACAAGGTGAAGAAAACACCCATCTGGACAGCAATTGGAGGGGAAAAAATTAGAAAGCAGGAGGAGAGCATAAGAGATCTTTGGAAAAACATGAAATGTAGCAAGATCTGTATAATATGGGTGCCAGAAAGACAAGAAGAGGAGTAAGGATTAGAAAACTTATTTGAAGAAACAATTCCAGAACACTTTCCTGATTTAGGGAAGAAAAAAGACACACAAGCACAGAGAGTCCCAATCAAGGTGAACTCAAAAAAACCCACACCAAGACACATCTTAATAACAACTGCAAATGTTAATGACAAAAAGAGAATCTTAAGGGATACAACAGAGAGAGACAGAGAATTACCTAAAGGGATCTCCAATTAGACTATAAAATTATTTCTCAACAGAAACATGTCAAGCCAGAAGGGAATGAAATGAAGTATAAAAAGTGATGGAAAACAAGGAACTGAATCCAAGAATATTCTAACTAGCAAGGCTATCATTCACAATTGGTGGTGAAAACATGAGGTTCACAGACAAAAAATAAAAATAAAGGCTAAGGGAATTTATCAATACCAAGCCAGCAATGCAAGAAATGCTAAAGGGACTATCATAAAAAGAAGTAGAAAAGGAAGAAGGAACACAGACATAAAGGAGTACTTACCAATAACATACATAAATGTTATTGGATTAAATGCTCCAATCAAAAGACATTCGGTGGCTTAATGTGCACAAAAACATAAACCATATCTATACTGTCTACAAGAGCCCCATCTCATAACATGGGACTCAAAGGACTAAAAGTGAAGAAATGGAAAAAAAAATTTTTTTCAGGGAAACAGAAGTGGTAAAATAAAGTTGGAGTACCAATACTTATATCTGCAAAAATAAACCTCAAAGTGAAGGCCATAACAAGAGATAAGGAAGGCCATTTCATAATACTAAAGGATCAATACAACAAGAGGATATAACTTTGGTAAACATATATGCACCTAATACAGGAGCCCCTAAATACATAAAAAAAAAACACTCCTGGAGGATATCAAGGGAGAAATTGAGAGCAATACAATCCTAACCCCTCTGCCTATGTGCCTGATTGCTTCTAAATGCTCTCCTGCCTGCCAGATCATCTCTAACTACTCTGTCTGCTTACCTGCCTGATAGCCCCTAACCACTCTACCTGCCTGATCACCCCTAACTGCATCTGCCTTGGCCCCCATTGCTGCAGCGTTGCCTTGAAGAATGTCCAGAATGACATACAGAAGGTTGTTCAACTGACCTGTCTAATTAGCATATTACACATTTATTATTATGGATGATTGTATTACCAAAGAGATCAAACAAGAAATTAAAAAAAAAAAAACACAAAACATCCTGGAAATATATGACAATGAAAACAAAACAAAACAAAAATCTATGGGACAGAGTAAAAGCAGTCCTGAGAGGGAAGATCATAGCACTACATGCCTATCTCAATAAACAAGAAAAACTGGTAAATAATCTAACCCTGAAACTCAAAGAATAAAGAACAGAACAACAAGGAAGCCTAGAGTAAATAAAAGGAAGGAAATAATAAATATCAGAGATGAAATAAATGCCATAGCAATCATAAAAAAATACAAAAAATAAATAAAAGCAAGAGATTGTTCTTTGAAAGGATAAATAAGATTGATGTACCTCTAGCCAGGCTCACTAAGAAGCAAAGATAGAGGATCCAAATAAAAAAAAATCAGAAATAAAAGAGAAGAAGCAATATCTGATCCCATAGAAATAGAAAGATTGTAAAAAAAATAAAAGTACTATTAATAACTCTATTCAAACCAACTGGACAACCTAGAGGAAATGAACATTTTCCTAGAAAAATATTATCTTCCAAAATCCATCAGTAAGAATCAAAATATCAGAATAGGCCAATAACTAAGGAGGAATTTGAAGTAGTTATCAGAAACCTTCCAGCAAATAAAAGTACAGTACTGGTCAAGATGGCTTCACAAAGGAGTTTTACCAAATATTCAAAGAAAAAATAAAACTTACCCTCCTCACACTATTCACAAAAATCCAAGAGAAAGGAACACTCCCAAGTTATTTCAATGAAGCCAGCATTATCCTAATCCTCTAACCAGAAAAAGATTTGACAAAGAATGTAAATTACAGGCCAAAGTCACTGATGAACATAGATGCTAAAGTCATCAACAAAATTCTAGCAAATTGGATCCAGCATTACTTTAGAAAGATCATGCACCATGACCAAGTAGGATTTATACTTGGGATACAGGACTGGTATGATAAGTGCAAATAAATAAATGTGATATATCACATAAACAAATTGAGAGATTAAATATCATATAATCATATCAATTGATAGAGAAAACTTGTTTAATACATCCAGCACCATTTCTCAATAAAAACTTTCAGCAAAGTGGGAATATAAGGCTCATACCACAAAATAATAAAATCATTATATGTCAGACCTACAGTCAACAACATACTCAATGGCAAAAATATTAAACCATTCCCTTAAGAATAAACCAGGGATGCCCACTTTCACCACTTCTGTTTGATATAGTACTGGAAGTACAAGTCATAACAATCAGACAAGAAGAAGAAATAAAAAGCACTCAATTTGAAAAAGAAGAAGTAAAACTGTAATTATGTGCAGATAACATGATATTGTACATAGGAAACCCTAAAGACTCCATCAATAAACAACTAGACTGAAACCTGTCTTTATCATTCCTAAAAATTTCTGTTTCACTTGGTTCAGCATTCTGCCTTTGAGATGCATTCCAGTTATACTATTGTTGAATCAACAACCATAAAGCATACTTAAATACATCCTTTGCCATCTGAGGAGCAGAAGCTACATGAGAAACCCACTCTAAATAACTCACAAAATCAAATGGATTTAATTGATGTCTTCAGAATATTTCACCCCAAAGCTATGGAATATATGTTCTTCTCAAGTGCACATGGGACATTTTCAAGGATAGACCACATATTGGGTCACAGAAAAACTAACTCCAAATTCAAGAAGATTTAAATCATATAAAGTATCTTCTCAGTCAGCATAATATTAGAACAAAACTACAATAAAAACAATAAAACAAGTCCAAACACTTAGAAGCCAAATAGCATGCTATTACGCAATGACTGGGATGCCAAGGAGATCAAAGAAGAAATGAAAAACATCCTAATTGTAAAACTATCCCAAACAAGAACAAATTAATTCTTTGAATGTTTAGCAGCAATTTAAAAAGATGACATGAAAGGATTTAATTCCTTTCAGAAGGAATTGAGGCAATGGGAAGGCACATGAGCATTCTATACTGACCCTATTTCCTCTTTTGCCAAGAGGGACCCTCTACTCACAACCCAATGGCCTTCAGCTATAGCTGAGGTTGAAGCCTCAAGGCAGCTGGTATATTGGACTTGTCTCTCGCCAAATGGTGTGAGCTGGGCCCTCCCTGGAGCAGGAACCTGAATTTCCCCAAGATAAGTGAGCAGTGCCAGCACACCCCCCCCCAGCAGGTGAGGGGATCCCCAAGGCAGGTGCTGGGTGTGGAGGCCACAGGGGCATAGGCTACCATGGAGACAGAATTGAACCTCACAACACTCTGCTTGGCCTTGGAGGATGACTTGTTAGATTCCTCAGGGAAGGAACAACCTAAGACAGGCACAGGTGCAGAGCGACCATCAGGAGAGAATTTGGGAGTCAATAGAGGTAGGGCACAGACCCTCACCACCACCCCCCTTTAACCTTGCAGGGATTTGAACTTTCACCCATTCTGAGGGAGGTCTCCTGCCCCCATGGATACCTCACTTCCCATGCTCAGCACAGATTGGGACCCAGATAACAGACAGAGACGTGGCCTAGTTCAGATCAGGATCCAGGTAACAGACAAACATGCCAACAGCAGCTGCCCTATATATAAATTCAATTTAGCTCAGTGCCTACTCAATTCAAATAAACCTTTCCACTAATATATAGTGGTACCTCGAGATACGAGTGCCCTAACATACGAGATTTTTGAGATACTAGCCATTGAGCAAGCGATTTTTGCTTTGAAATAGGAACAACAGTTGAGATAGGAGTAATTGCTCGGATTGGCCGGCTGCACAAGACCCACCAGTTTACAGCGAATCGAGCGTCTCATACTTTCTCACGCCTCAAGGTTACTGAACGAATTAAACTGGTATCTCAAGGTACCACTGTATACAGGGTAGTCTAAGATTGTTAATAGAGTATTTAAATTGGATGTAAAAGAGTTATCAAGCCTTGAGATTAATTAAAATTGGCGAACTGAAATAAGCAAACACTCAAGGAAATTTAAGTGTACTGGACAAAAATCTGTTCCTAAAGTATTAATTAAAATTTCTATTGATAGCTCATTTCATTGTAAAATTGCTTAATATGTGATGAACATAAAACAGGCATATTTGTGTGCAAAAAGTTAAAATTTAAAGTTATCAAGATTGCATTAAAAAATTTTACCAAATTCGCCCTAGCCAGCTCAGCTCAGTGGATAGAGCGTCAGCCTGCAGTTCGATTCTGGCCAAGGGCACATGCCTGGGTTGCAGTCTCGATCCCCAGTGGGGGAAGTGCAAGAGGCAGCCAATCAATGATTCTCTCTCATCATTGATGTTTCTATCTCTCTCTCCTTCTCCCTTCCTGTCTGAAATCAATAAAGAAATATATTTTTAAAAAATTACCAAATTCTCCATTAATCAAAAAAGGGGTGGGGAGATAGGATAATATCATGTAATGAAAAATATCTGGTAAGTAAATTACATTTAGAAAATTTTCACTTTAGAAAATTAATTTCTATTTATAATACTAACAGCAAGACACCCATGAAAAACACACATGGTGTCAAAATAAGCCAAAGGAAAAGCAGGTAAGCAAAAATAAAAAGGACCCCAAGTCAATTTTATAGAAAAGATTCCATTATTAACTCTTGGTCAAGAATATGTTTATATACTTTCAGAAAACATCTCCAAGACCAAGTGGACTCTTGCAACAGAGAGGAACTGACAGGTCTACGCCAAACACGAAAACAAGAGGAGAAACAGTCCAGAGAAGGAAAAGGCTGACTATGCCTTGCCATGTGAGCAGTTAACAGCTGTGTATTGCTACAGGATGCCGAGGACCAAACCGGAGAGGGTTGGACTGGCATTACCACCATCTGTCCAGTATCCAGATACCATTGATGACATGTACACATAAGGAACTGTTTGACACTGAAACTGGGACTCAAAGCTATTGGACATTGAAATTGGGACTCAATCATTTTTCTTTTGCTCTGGTGGGTTTATTTCTAGCCTACAGGGGCAAGATGTTTTTAAAGACAAGAATCAGGGAGTTGGGGGGTAAAGCAGATGCAGAGGCAAGGAAGCAATGAACAGACTGTCGTGCTACTGTGGAAAGGCAGGGAAAATTGGAGGGGAGGGGCCTATATGAAATCAACCAAAGGACTTGTATACATGTGTGCGTAGGCATAGCCAGTGGATACAGGGCAACGGGGGAGGGCGTGGGGAGGTGGGGCGGGAGAAACAGATGAGGGCATATACTGGAAGCTGGGAAGGGCAATAGGGGGAAAAAGAAATTAATTAATTAATTAAAATAAATAAATAAAAAATAAAATCATCCTAGAAATGAATGACAATTAAAACACAACAACCCAAAATATATGGGACACAGTGAAAGCAGTCCCAAAAGGGAAGTTTATATCTCTATAGGTCTACTTTAAAAAAAAAAATTGTAATAAATCATATAACTTAAAGAATTAGAAAGAGAGCACCAAGAAAAGCCCAGAGTGAGCACAAGGAAGGAGTTAATAAATATTAGAGGAGAAATAAATGACATAAATCCAAAAATAATTAAAAAATCAATGAAACCAAGAGCTGGTTCTTTGAA
Source organism: Lasiurus borealis (assembly GCA_004026805.1). Lineage (NCBI taxonomy): Eukaryota > Metazoa > Chordata > Mammalia > Chiroptera > Vespertilionidae > Lasiurus > Lasiurus borealis. The sequence continues at coordinate 170,133 of PVJN01000388.1, read as the reverse complement.
AGGATAAACAGGCTTAAGGAACCTCTAGACAGACTAACCAAGAAGCAAAGAAAGAGAAACCAGATAAACAAAACCAGAAATGAAAGAGGCAAAATAACAACAGACCCCACAGAAATACAAAGGATTATAAAAATACACCATGATCAAATGTATTCCTACAAATTAGACAACCTAGAGGAAATGGACATATTTCTAGAAAAACACAAGCTTCCAAAATCAATCACAAAGAATATAGAAATTTCTATAGGCCAATAACTTTGGAGGAAACCAAAGCAGTAATATAAAAGCTTCCATCAAACAACAGCCTGAGGCCAGACAGCATCACAAAGGAGTTTTAACAAACACTCAAAAAATTAAAGCTATCCTCCTCAGACTATTCCACAAAATTCAAGAAACCAGTAACATTTCCAAACTCATTCTATGAAACCAATATTACCCTAATACGAAATCCAGAAAAAGAAAACACAAAGGAAAAGAATTACAGGCCAAGACCAGTTTGGCTCAGTGGATAGAGTGTCGGCTTGTGGACTGAAAGGTCCCAGGTTCAATTCTGGTAGGGGGCATGTACCTTGCTTGAGAGCACATCTCCACTGTGGGGCGTGCAGGAGGCAGCTGATCAATGTCTTTCTCTCATCGATGTTTCTGACTTTCTATCTCTCTCCCTGCCTCTCTGTAAAAAGTCAATAAAATATGTTTTTTAAAAAAAGAATTACAGGCCAATATACCTCATGAACATACATGCCAAAATCCTCAACAAAATTTTATCAAATCGGATCCAGCATTACATAGAAAGATCATACACAAGGACCAAGTAGGTATCCCTGGGATGCAAGAATAGTACAATATATGCAAATTACATTTATACAACATAATAAATGTAATACAACATATAAATAAATTGAGAGATAAAATGTAATACAACATATAAATAAATTGAGAGATAAAAATCACACAGTCATACTAATTCATGCAGAAAAGGCATTTGACAAAATCCAATAATGCCCTTTCTTGATAAAAAACTCTCAGCAAAGTGGGAATAGAGGTATTATACTTCAACTAATAAAAACCTTATATGACAAACTTGCAGCCAACATTATATTCAATGGACAAAAACAAAACAGTTTCACCTAAGAACAAGAATAAGACAAAGATGCACACTTTCACCACTCCTGCTCAACATAGAAGTGAAACCATAGCAGTTAGACAAGAAGAAATCAAAGGAATCCAAATTGGAAAAGTAGTCAGAAAACTGTCATTATTTGCAGATGACATGATACTGTACATAAAAAAACCTAAAGACTACATCAAAAATTCATTAAACTTAATAACTGAATTTGACCATGTAGTTTGATACAAAATTAACACCAATAAATCTAAGGCTTTTTTATACACCAATAATGAACCAACAGAGGAGAGTTTAAAAAAAGAATTCCATGTACCATTGCACAAAAAAAATCAAGATAAGCAAGGAATGAAATTAAATAAGGAGGTAAAAGACGTGTATTCAGAAAACAACAGGACATGGAAAAATTGGAGGAAGACATAAACAGCTGGAAGAATATGGATTGGTAGAATCAACATCATTAATATGTCCACACTATTCAAAGCAATCTACAAATTCAATGCAATCCCCATTAAAATACCAATGGCATATTTCGCAAACCTAAAATGAACACTCCAAAAATTCATATGGAATAAAAGAAAAGACCCTGAATAGCCAGAGCAATACTGAGAAAGAAAAATAAAGTAGGAGAGATCTCAATACCAGATTATCAAGCTGTATTACAAAGACACTGTTCTCAAAACTCCCTGGTACTGGCACAAGAACAGACATATAGAACAGTGGAATAAAATAGAGAACTCATAAATCAACCCAAACAACTATGCTCAATTAATATTTGACCAAGGAGGCAAGATCATACGATGGAGTCAAGACAGTGTCTTCAATAAATGTTGTTGGAAAAATTGGACAGATACATGCAAAAAAAAAATGAAACTAGACCACCAACTTTCACCAAATACAAAAATAAATACAAAATGGATAAAGGATTTAAACATAGATGTGAAACCTTAAAACATAGAGGAATACACAGGCAGCAAAGTCTCAGATATATGCTGAAGCAATATCTTTACCAATACAGTGCCTAGGACAATAGAAACCAAAGAGAAAATAAACAAATGGGACTACGTCAAAATAAAAAGCTTCTGCACAGCGAAAGAAACCATCAGCAAAACAACCAAAAAGCCCACTGCATCACAGAACATATTTGCCAATCTTATCTCCAATAAGAGTTTAATCTCCAGCATTTACTGGGAACTCATACAACTTAACAAAAGGAAGGTAAGTGATCTAATACAAAATGGGCAACAGACCTAACTAGATACTTTTTGAAAGGAGACATACAGAAATCCAGAAGACATATGAAAACGTACTCAAAGTCACAACAACAATATAGTACCATCTCACACTTGTCAAAATGTTTATCATCAACAAATTACCAAATTACAAGTACTAGAAAGGATGTGGATAAAAAGGAAAAACAGTGCTGGGTGGGAATGCAGACTAGTGTAGCCATTGTGGAGAACGATATGGAGTTTCCTCAAAAAATTAAAAATGGAACTTCCATTTGACCCAGTGATTCCACTTCTAGAAATATATCCCAAGAAATTAGAAACACTAACCAAAAAGAATATATTCACCCTTATTTTCATAACAGCACATTTTACAATAGCTAAGATTCATAAACAGCCTAAATGCCCACTAGCAGATGAATGGATTAAATAACTGTGGTATGTCTACACAATGGAATACAATGCTGCTGTATAAAGGAAGGAATTCCTACCATTTGTAACAGCATGTATGGTCCTGGAGAACATTATGCTAAATTAAATAAGTCAGTCAGAGAAAGATAAATATTATATGAAATATTATATGGAATATAATGAACAAGTTAAACTGATGAACAAAAACAGATCCAGAAACAGAAAAGCATCAATCATATGCTCAAACCTCAGAGGGAAAGTAAGGGAGGGTGGGAGTAAGAGGGAAAGAAAAAACAAAGGAGTTGAATGCTTGCATAGAAGCATAACCAATGGACATAGACACCAGGAAGGTGAAGTTATGAGCAGGGCTACTTTTTTTTTTTTTTGGGGGGGGGGGTTTATAAAGATACATATGTAATTCCTCAATCAATAAAAAATGAAAAAAAATAAATTACTAGAATTAATAAATGAACTTGGCAATGTAGCAGTATAAAAATTTAAAATCCAGTAATCTATGGCCTTTTTATACAACTAAAAGCTTGGTGCACAAAATTCATTTATGGGATTGGATGTGCCTCATCCCAGCCTTCACCCTCTCCACTTCTGGACCCCTCAAGGGATGTTTGACTGTCCATAGGTGTCGGGCCTAAACCAGCAGTCAGACATCACTCTCACAATCCAGGACTGCTGGCTCCTAACTGCTCATCTGCCTGCAGGCCTGATAGGAAGACAAAAACAAATGGAAGACTATATTGTGTTCTGGATGTGTAGGATGAACATCATTAAAATACCCATATTACCCAAAGCAATCCTTAATAAAATGCCAACAGCATATTTCACAGACCTAAAAAATACTCTCTGAAAAATGTATTTATAATGAAAAGTAGCTGCAGCAATATTAAGAACAAAGTTGGAGGGATCACAATACCAAATATCAAGCTATATTCTCCACATTTTCACCTGCATTTATCCTTTGTATATTTGTTGATGATAGCCTTTCTGACAGGTATCAGATGGTACCTCATTGTCATTTTGATTTGCATCTCTCAGATGATTAGTAACTTTGAGTTTCTTTTGTGGAGAAAAAGGAACCCTCTTGCATTGCTTGTGGACATGCATACTGATTGGTGCAGCTCATGTGGAAAACAGTATGGAGTTTCCCATTCTTCTAAAAACAGCCTGGCACTAGCACAAGAACAGAGATATAGACCTATGGAACAGAAAAGAGAACCCTAAAATCAACCTAAGCTATTATTCTCAATTAATATTTGACATAGGAGGCAAGAGTATACAATGGAGTCAAGACAGTCCCTTAAATAAATAGTTTTGGGAAATTTGGACAGATACATTAAAAAAAAATGAAACTAGAACACCAACTTACAACAATGTAGGACTTTAATGTAAAACAGGAGGACACCAGAAAAATATTAGATGAATCCATAATTAATAAAATATCAGACATATAACATAGCAATATCTTTATTGGTACATCTCTGAGGACAATGAGAAAATAAACTAATGGGACTACACCAAAATAAAAAACCATCAACAAAACAACATGAATGCCCACTACATTGAAGAACATACTTACCAATGTCATATCCAATAAGATTTAAATTTCCAAAATTTAAAGGGAACACATATAACTTACAAAAGAAAGATAAACAACCCAATCAAAAATGGGCAAGAGACCTAAATACAAATTTTTTCAAATGTGGACATACTGAGGCCAAGAGACAAAGGAAAAGATACTCAAAGTTACGAATCATCTGAGAGATGCAAATCAAAATGACAATGAGGTACCATCTCACACCTGTCAGAATGGTTATCATCAACAAATCAAGAAAGGACAAAAGCAGGTGAGAATGGGGAGAAAGAGTAACTCTTTTTTTAAATTAAATCTTTATTATTCAGATTATTACATTTGTTTCTCTTTTCTCCCCTCCATAGCAACCCTCCACCCAGCTCCCATCCTTCCCTCTGCCCATACCTCCCTCCCATTGACCTCATCCATAGGTGTAGGATTTTTGTCCAGTCTCTCCTTATATACCCCTCACCCCTTTCCCCCTGAGAATTATCAGTCCACTCCCTTTCTGTGCCCCTGATTCTATTATATTCACCAGTTTATTCTGTTGATCAAATTTTTAATTCACTTAATTTTTAGATTCACTTGTTGATAGATATGTATTTGTTGTTCAAAATTTTTTGGCTTTTACCTTTTTCTTCTTCCTCTTCTAAAAGAGTAGCTTTCAGCATTTCATATAATACTAGTTTGGAGTGGATGAACTCCTTTAGCTTTTTCTTCTCCATGAAGCTCTTTATCTGCCCTTCAATTCTGAATGATAGCTTTGCTGCGTAGATTATTATTGGTTGTAAGTTCTTGCTATTAATCAAGTTGAATATTTCTTGCCACTCCCCTCTGGCCTGCATTGTTTCTGTTGAGAAATCAACTGACAGTCATATGGGTGCTCCCCTGTAGGTAATGAACTGTTTTTCTCTTGTTGTTTTTAATATTCTCTCTTTGTCTTTTGCTCTTGGAGTTTTAATTATGATTTGTCTTGGTGTGGTCCTCTTAGGATTCCTTTTATAGAGGGTTCTGTGTGCTTCCTGGACTTGGAAGTCTATTTCTTTTACCAGATGTGGGAAGTTTTCAGTCATTATTTCTTTAAATAGGATTACAGTATCTTGCTTTCTCTCTTCTTCTGGCACCCCCACAATTCTGATGTTGGTACGCTTGAAGCTGTCCCAGAGGCTCCTTACATTATCTTCACATTTTTTGATTTTTTTCTCTTCTTTATTTTCCAGTTGAATTGTGAGAACCTCTTTCCACGTCCCGCGTGGTTCAGGGTTCCTGGGTCAGGGTTCGGGTTCTGAAGGAGGCCGCACGCAAACAAAATGAGAGACTAGAAAACATTAATTTGGCCATATTGGGGGGCCAGGCGGGAGCCTTCCTCTAGTGGGAAGGACTGCCATTTTGCTCTGGCCTTTTTCTCCCTTTTATTAAGGCTTTGGGACACACCCCTAGCCTTTAGGCAGGAAATAACAGAAATTAACATGATACAAACAGATAGTTTCAACTAAACAATGAGTAATCAGCTCTGACCTTTCAGAGCAATTAAGGTT
>PVJN01000388.1:123193-164147 GCA_004026805.1 Lasiurus borealis | reverse complement strand
ATACATCCACCTAGTGAGAACAATTACATCCACCTAGTGAGAACAATATTTGGTCTCTGACATTGAATGTTTTCTGCTTCTTTATATTTCAAATTTTTGACTTGATTCTTGCCTTCCTCTAGTCTGCTGTTAGGACTCTGTATAATGTTTTTTATTTCAGTCAGTGTCTCTAGTTGGTCCTTTTTCATCTCCTCTTGGCTCTCGCTAACTTTATCCAACTTTTCTAGCATATTCTTGAAAAACCTTATAAGCATGATTTTGAACTCTATATCCAGTCATTTTTTCCCCCTCCATTTCCTTTGTTCGTGATCCCTTCCCTTGTCTTGGCATTTTCACTGTGCCGTGAGAAATTGTGTGTTGGATTCAGCCTTATGATACCAGACTTGCAAAACTGAAGAAACCTCTGTTGAGCTTGGGATGGGTGGAGTCTCAGGGCTTAAGTGACTGTCTTGCCTTCCAGTCGACCCCGCCCTCCACAGCCCCTGAGTCTCATGTGACTGGGTAATTGCTGGAGTGGTCCTTGTGCATGCACCTGCAGTGCCTCTAGACCTCTGCCTTTTCGGTTCCCCTGCCCTCCAGGAACACAAGAGTCTAGGTCCCCAGGGTTTCACCTGGCTTAGTGGAGTCAGACCTGGCTTACTGGAGTCAGAAGAGGCACAGTTGGGAGGGTCTGTCTCCCACCCACTCACGAAAGCCAGAGGCACAATCAGCAGTTTGTCCTCTGCACAGTGCCATGCGTGTCACCAGACCTCTGACCTTTTGTGACTCCCCTAAATTTCCATGCACCTCTCCCTTTTCACAGTCCAAACTCCCCCCGTATGACTTTCGGCTAGATCTGGGTTCCAGAGACATAGAAGAATTGAACAGACATCAAACCTGAGAAGAAAAGCAGGGGTGGGGTACAGGTAAGATAAAAACCAGGAAACATTTATGCATGCATATAAGCATAACCAATTGACATGGACAGTAGTTGTGTGAGGACTTTGACCAAGACTGCATGCATTTAATTGCATGAAATTTAATGGAACAGAGTACTTAGTGATGTAAATAATTTCACTATGTTCATGAGAGCCTGCAATTTCTGGAAATCATGCCATTTCTGTCTATGTAAACAGACGTTAAGACATCAAATACAGGTTAAAGATGGCTGCTGACAGAAAGCAAACTGCAAGATAGTGTGTAAGTGAGAAAATGAAAGGAGAGTTTGTGGTCTCATGAGTAGTGTTTATTTGTGAGTTGAGGGAGAGCTATATTCCAGGGGACTGTAGGGGATTGTCAGATGGGGTCCCAATGACCAGGAAGCCTCCACTATTGCTGAATCCCTACCAGAGCAATTGGCTTGGACATGGAAACTATGCCATCTTGAAGGGGAGAGTGGATATTATTAAAAGCCTAAAAATTGTAGGAATCTACAACACCAACACCCAGCAAACAGCTGTGAACCCAGGTACACAGGTCCATCTGCAGTGCAAACAAAGTGATTCAGAGGAGCTCTGCATCTCTTCATGGAAAGGAGAGAGAGAACTATATAACCAGACACATGGAAAAGAAAGATCATTGAGAAACAAAGAAACAGCCTGAACATGAAAGAAAAGTAAGCATCACCAAAAAAGGAAATAAATAAAATGGAGGCTAACAACCTGTAAGAGAAAGAATTCAGAGAAATGGTCATAAGGTGGATGAAAAGAATGAAACAAATTCAACAATATGTATAAGAAGCAAGAGGAAATGAACAGGAACCAATAAGAAATGAAAAATGACATTGTTGCTATAAAGAGCTCAATAGAAAACATCAACAGTAGACTAGAAGAAGCCAAGGACTACATGAATGAGCTAGAGGACAAGGTAGAAAAAAATATACACAAGCAGAACAGCTTCTAGAAAAAAATAAATAAATAAAAAGCAGAAGTAGAGCCTAATGGGATTTTGGGACAACACAAAACAAAAGAACATTCAAAAAAGGAGATCCAGAACAGAGGAAAATGAGCAAGGAATAGAAAACCTGTTTAAAGAAATAATGACAGAAAACTTCCCAGACATGAGGAATAAAAACCCCACACAAATCCCAGAAGATCAGAGGCCAAAGTAAAATGAATCCTAGAAGACCAAAGCAAAGGTGCATTATAGTTAAATTGGTAAACACCAACAACAAAGTAAGAAACTTAAAAGTGGACAGAGAGAGACAGAAAGTTTCCTACAAAGAATCCCCCATCGGATTAGTGACTGATTTCTCAAAGAAAACACATTAGGCAAGAAGGGAAAATAATGAATTATTTAAAGTCATGCAGAGGAAAGGTCTATATCCAAGAATATTGTACCCAGCAAGGTTAAAAATCAAAACTGAGGGTGAAATCAGGAGCTTCACAAACAAAAAAGGACTAAGAAGGTATAATACCACCAAACCAGCAATGAAAGAAATGCTAAAGGGTCTGGAATAAAATGAAGAAATAAGAAGCAAAGAATAATAGAAGGATCATACCTCAACATCATAAAAACCATATATGATAAAACCACAGCTAAAATCATACTCAATGGGCAAAAACTAAAACCATTTCCTCTAAGAACAGGGAGAAGACAGGGATGCCCACTCTCAACACTTCTGTTCAACATACTGCTGGAAATATTAGCCATTGCAATTAGACAAGAAGAACAAATAGAAGGCATCCAAATTGAAAAAGAAGAAGTAAAGCTGTCCTTATTTTCAGAAGACATGATATTGTACATAAAAAAAACCAAAAGACTCCATCAAAAACTAACAGACTTAATAAATGAACTCTGCAATGGAGCAGGATACAGAGTTAATGCCAAGAAATCTATGGCATTTCTATACACTAATAGTGAAATTACAGAAGGAGAGACTAAATCCCATTTACCATCACACCAAAAAAAAATTAAGATACCTAAGAATAAACTTAACTAAGGAGGTAAAAGACCTATATGTAGAAAACTACAGGACACTGAAAAAAGAGATAGAGGAAGACATAAGCAGATGGAAGAAAATACAGTGCTCATGGATTGGGAGAATCAACATAATTAAAATGTCCATACTACCCAAAGCACTCTATAGATTCAATGCACCCCCCCATGAAAATACCAACAACATATTTCACAGACCTAGAAAGAACTTTCCAAAGATTCATCTGGAAGAAAAAAATACACAGAATACCCACAGAATTACTGAGAAAGAATAAAGTAGTTGGGATATCAATACCAGATTTCAAGCTGTATTGCAAAGCAACTGTTCTCAAAACAGCCTGGTATTGGCACAAGAACAGACATATAGACCAATAGGATAGAATAGAGAATCAACATATCAACCCTACCACGACACTCTCTTAATATTTGACAAAGGGAGAATCCAAGATGGCAGCATAGGTAAACACCTACACTCTGCCTCGCACAAAAATTTCAAAATTACAACTAAAGGACAGAATGGACATCATCCAGAACCACAGGAAAGCTGGCTGAGTGGAAGTTCTACAGCTAGAGGGAAGGAGAGGGGCTCACAGAGACCCGGAGGAGCTGCAAAAAGCTGAGGTACGGAGATGCGCATGTGGAGAGAGCGGGTGCCAGAATATCTGGCTGGTTTTCTCTGGCAGGAGAGAAATGGAGACTCTCAAAGGCATTGAACCCCTTATCTTACGACACTGAACCCCAGATTCAGCCGAAACACATACTAGGGGAGTTTGGACTGTGAAAAGGAAGAGGTGCACAGAAATTTAGGGGAGTCACAAAAGATCAGAGGTCTGGTAACACACATGGCACTGCAAAGAGGAGAGATTGCTGATTGTGCAGCTGGCTTTCGTGAGTGGGTGGTAGACAAACCCTCCAAACTATGCCACTTCTAACTCCACTTAGCCCCTGTTTTGGGTGAAATCCTGGGAACCTAGACATGTGTGGTCCTGGAATGCAGGGGAGCCGGAAAGGCAGCAGTCTAGAAGCACTGCAGGTGTGTGCGCAAGGAACACTACAGACATTACCCAGTCACATGAGACTCAGGGGCTGTGGAGGATGGGGCCAACTGGAAGGCAAGGCAGACCCTTAAGCCCTGAGACTCCACCCATCCCAAGCTCAACAGAGGCTTCTTTGGTTTTGCAAGTCTGGTATCATAAGGCTGAATCCAACACAAAATTTCTCACAGCATAGTGAAAATGCCAAGACAAGGGAAGGGATCACGAACAAAGGAAATGGAGGGGAAAAAATGACTGGATATAGAGTTCAAAATCATGCTAATAAGGTTTTTCAAGAATATGCCAGAAAAGTTGGATAAAGTTAGCGAGAGCCAAGAGGAGATGAAAAAGGACCAACTAGAGGCACTGACTGAAATAAAAAACATTATACAGAGTCCTAACAGTAGACTAGAGGAAGGCAAGAATCAAGTCAAAAATTTGAAATATAAAGAAGCAGAAAACATTCAACTGGAAAAGCAAGAAGAGAAAAGAATCCAAAAATGTGAAGATAATGTAAGGACCCTCTGGGACAGCTTCAAGCGTACCAACATCAGAATTCTGGGGGTGCCAGAAGAAGAGAGAGAGCAAGATACTGTAATCCTATTTAAAGAAATATTGACTTAAAACTTCCCACATCTGGTAAAAGAAATAGACTTTCAAGTCCAGGAAGCACACAGAATCCATATGAAAGGAATCCAAAGAGGACCACACCAAGACACATAATAATTAAAACACCAAGAGCAAAAGACAAAGAGATAATATTAAAAGCAACCAAAGAAAAATAGTTCATTACCTACAAGGGAACACCCATATGACTGTCAGCTGATTTCTCAACAGAAACAATGCAGAACAGACAGGAGTGGCAGGAAATATTCAACGTGATGAATAGCAAGAACCTACAACCAATAATAATCTATCCAGCAAAGCTATCATTTAGAATTGAAGGGGAGATAAAGAGCTTCACAGAGAAGAAAAAGCTAAAGGAGTTCATAAACTCCAAAACAGTATTGTATGAAATGCTGAAAGGTACTCTTCTAGAAGAGGAAGAATAAAAGGTAAAAGCCAAAAAATTTTGAACAACAAATACATATCTATCAACAAGTGAATCTAAAAATTAAATGAATTAAAAATTTGATCAACAGAATAAACTGGTGAATATAATAGAATCAGGGGCACAGAAAGGGAGTGGACTGATAATTCTCAGGGGGAAATGGGTGAGGGGTGTACAGGGAGAGACTGGACAAAAATTATACACCTATGGATGTGGTCAATGGGAAGGAGGTAAGGGCAGAGGGAAGGGTGGGAGCTGGGTGGAGGGGTGCTATGGAGGGGAAAAAAGAGAAACAAATGTAATAATCTGAATAATAAAGATTTAATTAAAAAAATATTTGACAAAGGAAGCATGAACATACAATGGAGTCAAGACAGCCTCTTCAACAAATGGTGTTGGAAAAATTGGACAGAGACTTGAAAAAAAAAAAAAAAAGAAACTAGACTATCAACTTACACCATACCAAAAATAAACTCAAAATGGATACAGGAATTAAACATAAGACGGGGCACCATAAAAATACTAGAGGAATCTACAGGCAGCAAAATCTCACATATATGACAAAGAAAGTTCTTCCTTGATACTGTTCAGAAGACAATGGAAAATAAATAAATGGGACTACATCATAATAAAAAGATTTTGCATAGCAGAAGAAACCATTAACAAAACAACAAGAAAGACCACTGTATTGGAAAATATATTTGCAAATGTTATCACTAATAAAGGTTTAATCTCCAACATCTCTAGGCAACTTATACAACTGAATTAAAGGAATATAAAAGATTCAATTTTTAAAAATGGGTAATGGACCTAAATAGAATATTTTCAAAAGAAAACAGAAGGAAGACCAAGAGACACATGAAAACGTGCTCAAAGTCAGTAGTCATCAGAGAGATACAAATCAAAATGACAATGTGATATCGTCTTACACCTGTCAGAATGGAAATCATCAACAAATCAAGAAATGACAAGTGTTGGCGAGGATGCAGAAAAAAAGGAACCCTGGTGCACTGTTGCTGGGAATGCAGACTGGTACAGCCACTGTGGAGAACAGTATGGAGTTTCCTCAGAACACTTAAAATGGAACTCCCATGTGACACAGTAATTCCAATTCTAGGAATATATTCTAAGAAACACCAATCAGAAAGGATATATGTACCCCTATGTTCATAGCAGCACAATTTACAATAGCTAATATTTAGGGAGAGCCTAGGTGCCCGTCAGTAGATGACTGGATGAGAAAATTATGGTATATCTACACAATGGAATACTATGGTGCCATGAAGAAGAAGGAATTCTTACTATTCGCAGCAACCAGGATAGAACTGGAGAGCACTAATTCTAAGTGAAATAAGTGAGTCAAGGAAAAAAAAAATACTACATGATCTCACTCATTTATGGAAAATAAAGAACATTATAAACTAATGAACAAAAACGTGGATACAGAGGCAGTAAAGCATCAAACAGACTGTCAAATTACAGTGGAAAAGTGAGGGAGAGGTGAGATAGATAAGAGATCAACCAAAGGACTTGTATGCATGCATATAAGCATAACCAATGAATGCAAAACACTGGGGGATTAGGGCATGCATGGTAGTGGGTGAGGGGTGGCAATGGAATATTATGTACACATGTAATACATTAATAAAAAACAGTAAAAAAAAGAATACAAATGGCAACAAGCATCTACCTATCAATAATAACTTTAAATGTAAATGGATTAAATGCCCCAATCAAAACACATAGGGTACTTGAGTGGATGGGAAACCAAGACCCATAATCTGCTGTATTCAGGAAACCTACCTCAGTAAAAACGATGCACACAGACTGATGGAAACAGGTTTTTCAGGCAAATGGAAATGAAAAAAAAATCTTGGGTAGCAGCACTTATATCTGACAAATTATATCTCAAAGTGAAGGACATAACACTTCTTAATACTAAAGGGATCAATACAACAAGAAGAAATAACTCTGGTAAGTGTATACACAACCAATACAGGAACACACAGATACATTAAAAAAACTTCTGGAGGATTTCAAAGATGAGATTGACAACAATACAATTACAGTAGGGGAATTAAATACCCCACTATCACCACTGTACAAATACAGTAAACAAAAGAATCACCAAAGAAACATCAATCTTAAATGACTCACTATATCAGAAAGTATTAATTTACATCTTCAGATCATTTCACCTCAAAGCCACATAATATACATTCTTCTCAAATACACATGGATCATTTTCAAAGACAGACCATATATTAGGTCACAGGCAAAGTTTCTTCAAATTCAATAAGATAGAAATCAAGCATCTTCTCAGATCACAATGGCATAAAACTGGAGATCAACTATAAAAAAATACCAAAAAATCAAACTCATGGAGATTAAGTAGCATGCTATTAAACAGTGTCTAGGTTACCAGAAAGATCAAAGAAAAAAATAAAAATAAAACATCATAACAATAAACAATATGGCGGCATAGGTAAATACTTACACTGCTGCCTTGCACAACAATTTCATAACTACAACTATAAGACAGAACAGACATCATCCAGAACCACAGGAAAGCTGGCTCAGTGGAAATTCTACAACTAGAAAAAAAGAGAGGGGCTCACAGAGACCCAGAGGAGCTGCAAAAAGCTGAGGTACGGAGATGCACATATAAAGAGAGCAGGTGCCAGAGTACCTGGCTGGCTTTCTCTGGTGGGAGGGAGATGGAGATTTCCAGTGACATTGAACCACTTATCCTACTACACTAAACCCCAGGTCCAGCCCAAACTCATACGGGGGGAGATTAGACTGTGAAAAGGGAGAAGTGCACAGAAGTTTAGGGGAGTTGCAAAAGGGTAGAAGTCTTGTGGCACTGCACTGCACTGCACACAGAAGACCAACTGCTGATTGTGCCACTGGCTTTCACAAGTGGGCGGAAGACAGAGCCTCCCAACTGCGCCACTTCTAACTCCACTAAACCCCAGTTTCGGACGAAACCTTGGGAACCCAGATTCATATGATCCTGGAGCACAGGAGAGCCAGAAAGGCAGCAGTCTAGAGGCAGTGTGAGAGCACTTGCAAGCACACAGGGATCGAACTCAGGGGCTGTGGAGGGCAGGGCCTACTGGAAGGCAAGGCCCAGAGTCTCCATTAAGCCCAGGGACTCCACCCATCCCAAGCTCAAATAGAGAAGCTTTTGCAGTTTTGCAAGACTTGTATCATAAGGCTGAATCCAACACAGAAGTTCTCCTGGCATAGTGAAAATGCGGAGACAAAGGAAGAGATCACAAACAAAAGAAATGGAGGAAAACAAACGACTGGATATAGAAATCAAAACCACAGTTATAAGGTTTTTCAAAATCTATGGGACACAGAGAAAGCAGTATTGAGAGGGAAGATCATAGTTCTACAAGCCTACTGAAAAAAAATAAGAAACAATGGTAATAAATTACCTAACCCTACAACCCAAAGAGTTAGAAAGAGAGCAACAAGAAAAGCCCAGTGAAAGCAGAAGGAAGAAAATAATAAAGATCAGAATGGATATTCAACACACAAAGACCAAAGAAACAATACAAAAGATCAACAAAACCAAGAGCTGGTTCTTTGAAATGATAAGAAAGATTGATGAAACTTTAGCGAGTCTCATCAAGAAGCAGAGTGAAGACCCAAGTAAACAAAATAAAAAATGAAAGAGGAGAAATAACAACAGACCACTCCAAAATACAAAGGATCGTTAAAAAATACTATGAACAACTCTATTCCAACAAACTGGACAACCTGAAGGAAATGGACATATTCCTTGAAAAATATAACCTTCCATAATTCAATCAGGAAGAACCTAAAAATCTCAATAGGCCAATAACTATGGTAGAAATTGAAGCAGTTATCAAAAAGCTTCCAGCAAACAAAAGCCTGAAGCCAGATGGCTAAGCTTCATAGGGGAGTTTTACCAAACATTTAAGGAAGAATTAAAAACTATCCTCCTAAGACTATCCCAAAAAAATTCAAGAGGAAGGACCACAACCTCATTTTACGAAGCCAGGATCACTCTTATATCAAAATCAGATAAAGACAACACAATGAAAGAGAATTATAGGTCAATATCCCTAATGAACATAATGGCAAAATCCTCAACAAAATTCTAGCAAATCAGATCCAGTATTACATTAGAATGATCATACATCATGATCAAGTGGGATTTTTTCCAGGAATGCAAGGATGATACAATATTCACAAATAAATAAATATGATACATAACATAAACAAAGTGAGAGGCAAAAATCACACTTTTCTTTTTAAAATAGAAAAGGCATTTGAAAAAATTCAACACCCTTTTCTGATAAAAACGCTCAGCAATGTGGGAATAGAGGGATTATACCTCAACCCAATAAAAGCCTTACATGACAAATGTACAGCCAAGATCATACTCAATTGGCAATCTCTAAAACCATTTCCACTTAGAACAGGAATAAGACAGTGATTCCCCTTTCACCACTCCTATTCAACATAGTACGGGAAGTGCTAGCCACAGCAATCTGACAAGAAAAAGAAATAAAGGGCATCCAAATTGGAAAAGAAGAAGTAAAATAGTCATTATTCGCAGATGACATGATACTGTACATAGAAAACCCTAAAGACTTTATAAAAGAATTAGTAGACTTAATAAAATGAATTTGGAAATGTATCAAGATAAAAAATTAATACCAAGAAATCTATGGCATTTATATACACCAACAGTGAACTTACAGAAAGAGAGACTAAGAAAACAATCCCATTTACCATCATGCCAAAAATATTAAGATACCTAGGAATAAATTTTTATTTTTTTTCATTTTTTAAAAAATTAATAAATCTTTTTTGTTCATATTATTAGATTTGTTCATTTTTGTCCTCCATACATCCCATCCACCCAATTCCCACCTCCACCCTTACCCCACACACACTGTCCTCATCCATAGGTATACAATTTTGTCCAGTCTCTTCCCACACACCCACACCCTTTTCCCCACAAGAATTGTCAGTCCACTCCCTTTCTATGCCCCTGATTATATTATATAAACCAGTTTATTCTATTCATCAGATTTTTTTATTCACTTGATTTTTAGATTCACTTGTTGACAGATATGTACTTGTTGCTCATAATTTTTATCTTTACCGTTTTCTTCTTTCTTTTCTTAAAGAATACTTTTCAGCATTTCACATAATGCTGGTTTCATGGGACCAGGATATAAACTTAACTAAGGAGGTAAAATACCTCTACTTAGAAAACTATAAGACATTGAAAAAGAGATAGAGGAAGACATAAATAGATGGAAGAACAAACCATGTTCATGGATTGGTAGAATCAACATCATTAATATATCCATTCTACCTAAAACAATCTTTAGAATCAATGCACTCCCCATTAAAATACCAACTGTATCTTTCACAGACTTAAAATGAACTCTCCAAAAATTCATTTGGAATATAAAAAGACCTCGAATAGCTGCAGCAATTCTGAGATAGAAGAACAAAGTAGGGGGATCTCAATACCAGATATCCAGCTGTATTACTAAGCCACTGTTCTCAAAACTGTCTGGTACTAGCATAAGAACAGACATATAGGCCAATAGAATAGAGAACCCAGAAATCAACCCAAAACACTATGCTCAATTAATATTTGATGAAGGAGGCAAAAGCATACAGTGGAGTCAAGACAGTCTCTTCAGTAAATGGTGTTGGGAAAATTGGACAGATACATGCACAAAGTGAAACGAAACCACCAAAATACACCATACACAAAAATAAATTCAAAATGGAAAAAGAACTTAAATGCAAGACAGGAAACCATAACAATATTAGAGGAATCCACAGGCAACAAAATCTCAGACATATGCCGAAGCAATTTCTTCACTGAAATTTCCTAGGGCAATGAAAACTAAACAGAAAATAAATGGAACTACATCAAAATGAGATGCTTCTGCACAACAAAATAAACCATCAACAAAACAACAAGAAAGCCCATTGCATGGGAGAACATATTTGCCAATTTTATCTCTGATAAGTGTTTAATCTCCAACATTAACAGGAAACTCATATAACTTAAAAAAAGAAGATAAACAACCCAATTTAAAAATGGGTAATGATCCTAAATAGATACTTTTCCAAAGAGGACATAAGGAAGGCCAAGAGACATGAAAACATGCTCAAAATTACTAATCATCTGAGAGTTGCAAATCAAAATGATAATGCGGTACCATCCCACACCTGTCAGAATGGCTATCATCAATAAATCAACAAATGACAAGTGCTGAGGAGGATGGGGAGTAAAAGGAACCCTCGTGCACTGCTGGTGGGAATGAAGACTGGTGCAGCCACTGTGGAGAACAGTATGGAGTTTCCTCAAAAAACTAAAAATAGAACTTCCTATTAACCCATTGATTCCATTTCTAGGAATATATCCCAAGAAACTAGAAACGCCGAACAGAAAGACTATATGGACCCT
Organism: Lasiurus borealis; assembly: GCA_004026805.1. Taxonomy (NCBI): domain Eukaryota; kingdom Metazoa; phylum Chordata; class Mammalia; order Chiroptera; family Vespertilionidae; genus Lasiurus; species Lasiurus borealis. Next base: position 152,668 of record PVJN01000388.1, on the reverse strand, counting down.
GATATTCATATCAGAACAATTTGCAATAGCTAATATTTGGAAAAAGGAGAAACCAAGATGCCAGCATAGGTGAACACCTAAACTGTTACATCTCACAACAATTTTAAAACTACAACTAAAGGACAGAAAGGACACCTCCAGAACCACAGAAAAGCTGCCTGAGTGTAAATTCTACAACTAGAAGAAAATAAAGGAGCTAAGGAAGTCTCAGAGGAGCTGTAAAAAGCTGAGGTATTGATATATGCACATGGAGAGGATGGGTCGGCAGAACGATTAGCTGGCTTCCTCTAGTAGGAGGGAGTTGGAAAATCTTGACTACACTGAACCCCACTTCTGACTTCACTGAATCCCAGTTTCGGGTGAGACCCTGGGGACCCAGACTCCTATGGGTACCTGGAGTTCATGGAAACTCAGGGGAGCTGGAAAGGCAGAGATCTAGAGGTGCCTGTGCATGTGCACAGAGAGGGCTACAGTGATTTCCAAAAAGCACTGAGACCAGGGGACGCCATGTAGGGCAGGGCTGATGGGATGCCAAGGCTGTCTGCTCAGCCCTGAGACTCTACCACAACCAAATCCAGCAAAGAGGCTGTTATAATCTTGCAAATCTTAAGGCTGAGTCTAGCACAGAAGTTCTCCAGGCACAGACACAGCTGATTCTCACAACCAATTGGCTTTGGAGGTCAATTCCCCTCAGTGATAGCAACAACAATCATGACTTAACTACAACAAGACTGTATACCCAGTCCACAAAGGGGTGCAACAAGAGTGTTTTCAGGTAACTGGGGAGGTGGAGCTACTGGACCATATAGGACACCTAGCACACAAAACTACTCTACTAGCTCTGGGAAAAAATGAAAATATGGAAACAAAGGAACAGATTATATATGAAAGAAATGGAGGAAATCAAATGACTGAATTCTTCATTCCATGTCCATATTAGACATGGTTCAAAACCATGTCTAATAAGGTTTTTCAAGAATTTCCTAGAAAAGATGGATAAATTTAGTGAGAACCAAGAGGAGATGAAAACGAACTAACTGGAAATTAAAAATACACTGACTGAAATAAAAAATATACAGAGACTTAACAGCAGACTAGAGGAAGGCAGGAATCTAGGCAAAGATTTGAAATACAAAGAAACAGAAAACACTCAACTGAAAAAGAAAGAAGAAAAAATAATTCAAAAATGCAAAGATAGTATAAAGAGCCACTGGGACAACTTCAAGCATACCAACATCAGAATTAAGAGCATGCCAGAAGAATACAGAGAGCAAAATACTGAAAACCTATTTGAAGAAATAATGTTTGAAAATTTCCCCCACCTGGAAAAAGAAATAGACGTACAAGTCCAGGAAGCATGGGGAACCCCAAACAAAAGGAATCCAAAGAGGACCACACCAAGACACATCATAATTAAAATACCAAGAGCAAAGGACACAGAGAGAATATTAAAAGCATCAAGAGAAAAACAGTTAATTACCTACAAGGGAGCACCCATATGTTTGTCAGCTGATTTTTCAACAGAAACTATGCAGGCTAGATGGTAGTGGCAAGAAATATTCAAAGTGATGAATAGCAAAAGCCTCCAACCAAGATTACTCTACCCAGCAAATCTGTCATTCAAAATTGAAGGTCAGATAAAGAGCTTCACAGATAAGAAAAAAATAAAGGAGTTCATCAGCACCAAACCAGTATTATATCAAATTCTGAAAGGTATTCTTTAAGAAGAGAAGGAAGAAGAAAAAGGTGAAGATAAAAATTATGAACAACAAATACATATCTATCAACAAGGGAATCTAAAAATCAAGTGAATTGAAAATCTGATGAACAGAATAAAATGGTGAATATAATAAAATAAGTGGCATAGAAAGGGAGTGGATTGATAATTTTCAGGGGGAAAGAGCTGAGGGGGATGCAGAGAGATACTGGACAAAAATCATACACCAATGGGTGAGGGAAATTTGGAGGGGAGTTAAGGGAACAGGGTGGAGTGGGAACCAGGTCGAGGGGAGCTTTGGGTTGAAAAAAAAAAGGAAGAATTATAATAATGTGAACAATAAAGATTTATTTAAAAAAAGATTTGGAAAAAGCCTAAGTGACTACCAGCAGATGAGTGGATTAGAAAACTATGGTGTATCTACACAATCAACTACTACGCTGCTTTAATAAGAAGAAATTTGCAGCAGAATGGATGGAACTAGAAAGCATTGAGCAAAATAAACTTGTCAGTGAAAGAGAAATACCACATGATATCACTCACTTATGGATAATAAAGAACAATATAACCTAATGAACAAAAATATAGATATGGAGGCTGAGAAGCATCAGACTGTCAAATTATCTTGGGAAGGCTGGGGCAGGGGGAGTAAGGCAAGAGATCAACCAAAGGACTTGTATGCATGCATATAAGCATACAAATGGATGTAAGACAATGGGGGGTGAGGGAATGATTGGGAGTAGAGTTGGGGGGACATGAATACATGTATTATCTTAATTTTAAAAAATGGGGAAAAAAAGGTGTGTTACATTTACTCCCATGAAATACTATGCAGTAGTGAAAGCGAGGAATCTCTTACCCTTTGAGACAGCATGGAGGGACCTGGAGAGTATTATGCTAAGCAAAATAAGGCAATTGGAGAAACACAAGTGTCACATGATCTCACTCATTTGTGTAATCCAATGAATAAAATAAACAGATGAACAAAATAGATCCAGAAACATAGAAGCATGGAACAGACTGTGGAATCTCAGAGGGAAGGTGGAAGTGGGTGGGTGGGTGGAGATCAACTAAAGAACATATATGTATTTATGCATAACCCCTGGACACAGATAATATGGTGGTGAGGTTTGGGGGCTAGGGATGGAAGACGTCTAGAAGGAGTCATTGGGAGGGGGGTGGAGGGGACATATATGATACTTTCAACTATAAAGATTTAATTTAAAAAAAAAAGAAATCTGCTGAAACCGGTTTGGCTCAATAGATAGAGCATCAGCCTGCAGACTGAAAGGTCCCAGGTTTGATTCCAGTCAAGGGCATGTACCTTGGTTGCGGGCACATCCGCACTGGGATTTATAAAATTTCTTTATAAAAAATTCAATAAAACATATTAAGAAAGATAAATCAAGTACACAAAATTTAAATGATTACTGTTAAGATTATTTTATTTTCTACTTAAAATATAGTTATTCAAAATAAAAACCTCATAAGGAATATTTTCTATTCAATTAATTTAAGTTAAGTAATTATAACAAAATATTTTCTATGCATAATTAGTAGCAGTCACTTTTAAAGGCTTTCTATTTATACAATTTCAATAATTACTGATCATCAATTTTTATTGTTTGTAATGCAAACTTTTAAATTCTCAGAAGCATAAAATATTTTGGAAAAGTGTTAACTAATCTATCAGAGGGTTAATTTCCTGATACAATTAAATATGTCATATAAAACAATTTTTAATATTCTTATTGTAAATTGTGAGTTCTAGCTTGGAGAAAATTTTCCAGAGAAAATACTCTTTTTCTGTAAATAGTAAAATGAATATATTGAAAGCATTAGGACTATCTTCCATACATTAAATATTAAATTAAGGTGGATACCTGGGCATTTAATTTCTTCTTTATTTTCCACATCTTTTTATCTATAGTAGTTAAAATATATTAAAATATTTAAAATTAAACAAATAACTCAGTCAAGATTTAATATATTCCTATGATTAGATTATGCCATCCTTGCTAAGTATAAATGGTGATACCGAATAAAATCTTTTTATAAGAACTATTTTCACATGAGATAATTTGTAAAATGAAGACAAAAACTTGTGATTTCTCTAAATAATTAAAATGGTTCAACCATCTAAGCCTGGTTGGTTGTCCAAACACTGTTTTCCTATGATAGATAACTGCCATGTGGATGATGAACTGAAGTACAAATTTGGGATAAGTACATAGTTTAAAAGGTCCCCAAATGTTAGTTGCAAAAATTTCTGCAAAGAGACTGACATTGAATTGCTCTCTTGGATAGATAATGCATGTACTAACCCTGTGGAATATAAAATCAAAAATTTAGATGAGTTAAAAAAAGAAAAAGAAAACTTCAAATCATTTCAGTAGTATCTTCCATTCTTAATGAAAAGGAAATTGGTCAAGGCTAAAATGGAAAGCTGGATTTCCAACAAGTAATCCACAATTACTTTTTCTTTTGCTTTTATGATTATAAATATAATTGCACATGATATATTTGTGTATAAATAAATCACCATTAACAATAAGAGTGACATTTTTTTATATATAAAGGGATAAAAACCATCTAGCCAAAATGCTGGGCATGAACAGATATCACATCCATGTTTTTAAATTTATTATGGTCTTAGAGTAAAAAGCAGACCAACATAAGACTATAGAAAACAAACCTCCCCCCTTTGACAAAAAAATTCAAAGGTTATGTGGAGCTAAGTAGATCTCCTTGAGGGTAGAGAATAAAATATGTAGCAATTTCTATAATTATTTCTTGTCTTGGAACATTTTTATAAGCTACTTTAGAAAATAATTCAAATTATTTATCTGATGAGGAATATTCTCTTGGAGCTCATTTGCAACAAGATTATCCATACTCTAAGCTGAATTGTAACAATGGGCATGTTTTTCATGGGAGATTGAACAATTTTTGACTTGCACTTGTAGGTGATAGGTACATTACCCTTAAAGTTCTGATTAATAGAGTCCATTTGTAATCACTAAAATAACCTTCTATGAATTGAAATTTTTAGTTTTAAACATCTTTGGGAACATTAAGGTAAATACAGCATGAGTTTATAATTAGTCTGACATTTCTAGACACAATTAACTTGAAGATTTAAATACTTGATTTACATATATAAATATCATTCGGTACTGACAATTCATAATCTTTCTTTGGAAAATGTAATTTCATCAGAAATCATTTTCTGGTGGTTATTCATTTAACTCTCCTTATGGCTATACATACACACTTGTGAAATTCAGAAGAGCTTTTCTTTTAAATTTTATTTTATTTCTTAATCACTAAAAATATTGCTAAGTAGTAAGTTTCCTGGCCTAGTAGTCTCACTGATCTTATATGACTTTAACATATAAATATAAACTTTTCAAATCTCTAAAAAATTATCAAATTAATTTTATTTTAAAGATTTCTTTTGCACATTTTATAATCTTTTAATTTTCTGATAAAACACATACCTTCATTAGTTTATATATTAGATTTTTTAAAATATGAATATTAGCAAGTAACTTGTGAAGTTATTTTCAATATGGCAATAAAATTCAGATCAAACTTCATGGTTATCATTCAAATCTTTAACTATAAATTTATTTAATGAAGTAATATTTATCAGATAAATAAATGTTATTTTTTACATACAACTTTATCAACTGTCTAACATTATTTACTGTCATATTTGCATGTATTTTTTTTGTTAAATGCAAAAATATGTATGGCAGCATTCTGTCAGAAAAGTGAATGAATCAGAAAAAGGAAGAGAAGAGAAATATCAAGTAAACTATTAAAATAAGACCCAATTTGTATGAATGAATTGAAATATAAACTCAGTCACTGATATCCAAAAAATTGCATATCTTTAGAGAACTATTGTGAATTAACCATTTATTTCCCATTATTTTAGCAAACTGTTGCTTAAATGAGACTATTTTTGTACCATAAAGTGTTTAAATTGGATAGATTTAATTTTAGGTCTAATCAAATGTGTAGTTGTCAAGCATTTAATGCTGAAATGCATTGCCTTAGAAAATGGTATTTTAGAGCTGTTTGTCTTTTAAATTCTTACACTGTATATCCATTTGACCAGCTCCCATCAGAGAGATTATTGTATCTGGAAGTCTTGGTAGGATAATGACTAAAGGGGTACATCATGTCAAGCTCTCAAGTAGGACTTATTGCCTCTTTTTCTGTCTCAGATCCCAGCTGTATTATGTCACCAAATCACATCACAGTGTAATCAAAGATGAATAAAATATTTTTTCTTTTCCTTAAATGCTTTTTCTGTCAATTACAATCAAGGAACATGATTTCATGTCTGTCATTTTATGAGGCTCTTTTCTACTGATGACTGAAGCTATAATCTGTTAAATATAAAATGAACCAGAAATGTCTTAGAATGTTTTCTTTTTCTCCCACAGGTAATAAAAAAGTAATTGGTCTTTAAAGAATAAAATCAAAGATTTTTTGAAAGTGAATCCTTTGGTTTTGGTTTTCTTCTTTTTATGCTTTTCTTTTCCTGCCTTGATTCTAAATCTTCAATTCTGACACTGGTTGTTTTTTCTGAGGATAATACACATAGTACTCTTAATCCAAATTACATAGCTCTTTGTAAATGTTTTATAAGTCTCTTATTTTCATATGTTCAAAACTTTCTTGCCTAATATCTGCCTATTAGGTACCCCGTAATATTTGCAGTAATTTTGTTATTTAACTGTACCTTCTAGATTGGTTTCTGGTTTGATTATATTATTAATTATAATCAAAAACATTTTCCCAGAATAAAGTAAGAATAACTGTCTTTAAACTTTTTCACATTATTTTACAATAGGTTGTTCCTCGTTTACATTACAAATGCTGGCAAAATAATTGGTTCAGCAGTCTCTGCCAGTAGCTTCCACTGATAATGATCAGCTTTTTTTATACTGAAGAGAGGCTGAGAATGTAAATGTTTGCCATTTTAAGAAGATTTGAAGAACTTGTCATGAACTTCTGCATCTTTCTTTAATTTTTCTTATTTCGATATTAAATATCTAAATATATATTTGTACAATTAATATACTATACTTGTGTGTCGTACCAAACATTATTCTTGGTGTGACACACAGTATGGTATATTAAAACTATTTCTAAGAAATGTATGATATAGATGCAATGTATACAATCTAAATATATTATCCCCGTATACACCCCCATGGCATTATATTTCTCTTTGATTTTCCATCACTGTTCACCAAAGTGAGAAACAAATAATTAGCTATTTTGCTATGCTATTTTAAAATATTACTGTTTCTTTAGAGTGGAAGAGAGGAAATCACAAGCCATTTGTTATTCGTATTTTTCTGTCATTCAGCATTTGTGTGTATACACATACGCACAGAGAAAGAAACAGAAATAGCAGACTGAGAAAAAGTGTGGAATCAAGTACCACAAATAATCTGGTAATAAATGCAATATTCTGTGTTATATTTTATACCAGATGCTACTAATTCAAAACATATCAGCAGATGAGTGGATTAAAAAAATGTGGTACATCTGCACAGTGGAACACTATGCTGCAGTAAAAAAGTTCTTACCATTTGCAACAACATGGATGGAGATGGAGAGCATTATGCTGAGTGAAACAAGACAGGCAGAGAAAAATAAATATCACATGATTTCACTCATTTGTGGGATATTATGAACAACATAAACTGATGAATAAATAATAGATCCAGACACAGAGAAACATCAATCAGAAAGTCAAACCTCAGGGAAGGTAGGGACAGCGGGGTAAGGGGAGGAGATCAACCAAAGGACATACATGCATGCATATAAACCTAATCAATGGACACAGACAACAGTGGGGGCATAAATAGGAAGAGGGTAATGGGGGAATAAGGACACATGTGTAATACTTTAATAAATAAAAAAATTTAAAAAATAAAATATATATCAGAAACTGAGAGGTAAGCCCAAGTGTTTTGCAAATACTTTGACCAAGGGGACAAGGCATTACAAAAGAATCCTCTGAAGAGAGATACAGACAGAATTCTGCCTTTGTCATTGGCTATGTGATCTACAAGTTAACTTTAAAATTTCCCTTTCCATGTACGTGCCCCAAAACATGATGAGCATCAGACTAATTAATGATCCCACTAGTTCCAAAAGCTAACACAGTCATACTGCATTAGAGTCATAGAAATCTTATATGTGATCTGATGCAAGCCCTTCTCTCATTCACAAATGAAGAATAAAGGATGAATATTTATGACACAAGGCAAAAGAAAGTCATTACTAAGCAGGACTAGATCAAGGATTTTCTGAAGCAAATTGACTGTCTCAAAAACTATAGCATCATAAGCCATTTTTTATCCATCTAGACAACTGAACATGACTTTTTAAAAATAAATAATAAATATCTAAATTTATTATCGAAGAACAAAACATTTCAAAAAAGGCTAAATTCCTTTGAATTACTGACCTCAAGGACATATAAACAAAGAAAAAAAATACTGCTTCAGAATAGTTTGCTTCCTTCCAAAATGTTATATAGGTATGTATGTACATATGTGTTTGTGTGTGTGTGTGTGGAGAGAGAGAGGAGAGAGAGAGAGAGAGAGAGAGAGAGAGAGAGAGAGAGAGAGAGAGAGAGAGAGAGAGAAGGGAGGGGGGAGAGAGAGACAGAGAGACAGAGTGTGTGTACATACCAAGGTGGAAACATTTACTTTTTGGGATGGAATCTAAATATGATCTCAACTCAGGGAATCCTAACTATGGATGGAATACTAACAATATGCATACAGCCTTATGAAAAGCAGATGACACACCATTGTGGCAGAAAACTTCTGATAATGGCATAAACAAACATAGTCTTTATACATGTGCACATGATTTTCTCATTCAGATACTCTTTTTAATATGTTTTAATACTAGAACATAAAATAAATTATTCAAGTTCTCTGAGAACCCTATCTTTAATGATATACACTGAAAGTAATATTACCTACCACATTGAGTACTCAGGATTAAATAACATTAATTAAACTAAGGACAGAGCTTGGAACATATTTGTAATTCATTTATTAAATTTTTATTGCAATTAATTATCTTCCTTTCCCATTGAAATATTGGTTATTGGAGGGATAAAGTGACAGTCCAAGTAACATTCAGTAGGCATTCAAACACTTTTAAGCCCTAACAGTGTGGCCCAGTGAACCATGAAACATGAGGTCACGGGATCTATTCCCATTCACGTTAGGGCACATGACTGGGTTGAGGGCTTAATCCCCAGTAGGGAGCTTGCAGGAGGCAGCTTATCGATGTTTCTGTCTCTTATTGATGTTTCTATCTCTCTATCCTCTCCCTTCCTCTCTCTCTAAAATCATTAAAACATACTTTAAAAAATAAGTTTTGATCGGTTGCCTGCCCAGATGCCTGCATGGATTAGCAAATGTGTACACAAACCAAATAAAGGGGAGGACTAGCAATTGTTTGATAAATTTGATCAACTGATTTCCCTTCAACTATCATGTTTAATCAGTAGTTCCAAACTTTCATTCTTCACCAACATCATCTGCCTGATTTTTGCCATACCATGGATCATAAACACACACACACACACACACACACACTGATTATATATATATATATATATATATATATATATATATATATATATATTCAGTGCTTTCCAAATTTTATCCCACCAGATAACAATAATATTTGTTTGAATCACTTGGGTTTATCCCGCAGACGGTTCTAGACTGTTCAAGAGCAGAAGCAAGGGAAGAGAGAATGATCATTGTCTGAACTCAGGAGGTCATTGGTAACTTTCATTATAACACACCAGCCTCTCAAATGGGGCAGGAGGCACTGAATACTCTCATTTGCCTAATATTATTTATTAAAATGACTTTAAATATTATGTTTACTGTTAGCCTTGTCCTATGCACTAATATCTATGAAATCATAGCTATTATGATCTATTTCTTTTTAGCAACAAAAAACAAATGACCTTAACATCTTGGTGGTTTAATGCATCATGGATTTATTATTTGTGTTGCACATCCATAGAGGGCTGAAATGTTCTCCAGAGCCTCTGCACATCAGGATTGAGGCTGAAAGCGCTTCCTCCATCTGGAATGTCCCTGGTCACTGTGTTAGCAAAAGGATGCCATGGTGAATTACATGTCCATAAGTAAAGACTTCTGCCCAAGTTTCACTGGATACAAAGCTTTCATGGCCATGATCAACAGCATGGATGTGATGAAATACTATGTGTCTGACAGGAGGAGACTGAAATATTGGCAAATAACCTTAATGATTACTATTTATTTCATTTTATTTTTCTTCTTTGAATATAGACCTTAACATAAGGAATATAAATAAATTATAGCCTATCAAAAGCAATAAAATAATTTTAAGAGATATTCAGAATAAAGTAATGCTATTTTAGCTTCTAAGTACAGAGGCAGAGAAATGTTGAGATAACTTTGCACTAAGATCCTCGGCTATTATTTGGAATGTCAATATTGTACCTGGATTACCTTTACTTTTCAGTTTTCACCTAACTATTATTTACAAACTCTAAATTAGATTTTCAAAAGTCTAAGATGTCTTCAAAACCATTGTTCGTAAAAATGCATATCCATTTTTAAAAGATTCTGTAACTCCGTTGGCTAATACTGGACTTGTGCAAGCAAAGGTGTACATTTGAGCCACAACATATCTCTAAGTGGCAGATGCAGCTACCCTGTGGTCTCATTTTGGGCATAGCACAATCACAGCCTTTTCACTGTTTTAATCATGATATTGCAGCTGGTCCTCTAATGACCCCGCCTTGCAGAACCAGCATACTATATCAAAGTAACTGTCTAATGTGGGTCAGAATATTCTGATTGTTTAATAAAGTGTAATTCAACTGACAAATTCATAAAATTCGGAAGTAAACAAATAAATGCAATGCAAATTTATATAGGTGAAAAATTATAAATAGAAACAAGTTGGGATAATGTCTGTAATTTTTTTCTTAAGTATCCAAATAGGTACTGACACAGCATCACATAACAAAATATCCAGATATTTTATTAAATGTTTTGCTTTTCATTTGGATGTATTAATGCTTCCCTGTCTCATGTGATAGAAATTTCATTAAAATAGCACTTTCTCTATCCCACATGCAGTGTCTGCACTGACAGGTGGCAGGTGGGAAGGCAACTGTAAAAGCAAGTTGCTCCTATATTTCTAAATGCCCTGAAGCATACCTTGATGTTACAGAGTATAATACAAGAAATTTGCCCTAAATATTCAATATAGCAGCTGATTTCCATTCTATATACAAAGCAAATGGGAAGCATGGAGACCTAATGGAAATCATATCCTTCAACCTGGCAAGTGAAGCTATATTACTAAAAATATTTTAAAACATCCAATAATTAGAAAAAAACATTGCTTGAGATTGTATAATTATTTAATAAACCATAAACAAACAACTGTCATTTAGTCACAGAGCCCTCTTCACACTACACCATATGGCTAATGGCTTAGATCTCATATCACACCATACTGAGAATTCCTTCTCATCATACTGTTTTGGCTACAGACTCAGTTTGTAACTAATGCATGTGTTACCCTTTCACTGCATGCTTATTTTATGAGGAGGCAGCATCTGTTTTGGTGTTGATTCTGAAATGATAAACTACTATTTTTAAAACTTAACCAGTAAATTACTTCCATATTAATTTTTCAAGATGGATTTTTAAATACAATTTTTGTTATCCCCAATTTAACTCCAATTGCTGTTCATTTGCATTTTAATAAACATAAAGAGTGAAAGTCTACATTTATTTTAGTGTCAAAGGTAGATATAAAAAGCTAAATTAAATAATCTATAGACATCATTTTGAGAACATTTAAGTGGGATATTTCTTCTCTGTATCTACTGCAGGGTAATAGGAAGATTCCAGGAGTCCCAAATAATTTAGTTCCAGCAACTCTGTCTTTCCCATCAAGTCTCCAAGAACACTTCAGCAAGCCTTTCAGAGCAAGGTTTTACTGAACACCAACAAATGTTGGGATCTTCCTGATACTTGTTTTCAACATATGGTTTTCCAAATGAACATTAATTGAATAATATACTTTTTTTTTTACTTTGAGTATAACTTTTTAAATGCCAGATTGAAATGTTAAAAAAAATAGCTTATTAAAATAATTTTCAGGGGATGAAAAATGGTGGTGGAGTAGACAGATGAGTCTGGAGCTTTGTCGCTGGGCACAGGGAGAGAGACCAGCTGAGACTCGCACTGGGAGTGTTTGTTGGCAAGTTAAGACTCAGTTATCCTCCAGGAGAAGGTGGGGAACTGCTGGACGGAGCTCTCCTGGCCAAGCAGCCCCACTGCCACGGGGTTTTTGTCTGCAGGAGCCACCAGAACGAACACAGAGACCACGCCATTTTGCAGAGGAAGGTGGATGTCTGCAGCGGTCTGAAAGCTGCAGCTGAAGCACTCAAGGAACAGCCAGGGGACCCAGAACCCTGCTCTCCAATCGGCGCAGACAAACGGACTCATGGGAGATCCACATGGCACACAAAAAGGTCAGATTTCGCCTGGGATAAGGTGAGGTCTCCAGTCCTGCAGAACAGAGACATGCACACTGTGGGAACCGGGCTGTGGGAAAGCTGCTTCTGGAGAGGTCCGTGGTTGGGTGCAGGGCATGATCCCTAAGTGTGGAGGCAAACTCTCAAAGCTGTTGACAGAAGGGAGCTCTGGGAAATGACTCGTTTTGATCTGAGACAAAAGGACAGCCTGGGAGTTATTACGGTGTCCTGGCTGCAAAATTCCCACAAACCAGTTTTGAGAAATATAGAGTAGCAGGATCTGAGCACAGCCTAGAGAGGTCCTGTGCTTAGTCTCAGAGCTCAATTCTGCAACACTGCCACCCAGTGAATGATGCACAAGTTGACTCTTGCATAACCACAAAAGAAGAAAGAGATTAAAACACAACTCAGTAGTGGAACACAGGGAACTGCAATACCCTCCCAACTGGGAAACAGAAGTACCAAGCAGAACAATAGCAGAAGTGAATGACTATTCTATATTTTTTTTCTTTTTTTCTTTTTCTTTTTTCTAAATTATTTTATTTTATTTTATATTTTTCCATTTTTGCATATTTTAAATAAAAAACTATTTTTTTTCTTTCCTCCTCAATTGATTTAACCTTTTTAATTATTATATTTTTGTTTTCAACTAGTATAATTATTACATCTATATTACCTATTTGGGAAAAAAAAAGTGTCTTTTTGTTTTCCCTTTATTTTACTTCAGGATTAGAGTTCTACACTCTATTTTCATCTTTCCTTTAGCATAATTTTACTCTATTTCAACTCTACCTTTATGCCAACACTTTCTTCCTAACTTTCCCATTTTACTGTCTTGTTTTCTCTTTCCCTCTTCCAACTTTAGATTCTCCCTATTATTTCACTTTACCTGGTAAAAATATTGTTGCAGTTTGCCTAAAGGGTGATTATATCAATTTTTTGTACTTTTTTGGTGAGATTGTTTTAAGCATATACTACTTGTTTAATTTTTTTGTTGTTGTTGTTTGCTTTGTTTTGGTTTGTTTTTTACCTCTCTTTTCACTCGCCTCCCTCGATACCAGTTGTTATTTGTAGTTTGTATTAATCTCCAGGTACTGATTGTAAGCATTTGTTGGGATTAGAGACTGTTCTATAGGGGTTTTTTCCTGACATCTATATTTTGTTCCCTTTTCTCTCTTATCCTCTTTCTTATCTCTCTGACATTGTCTCTTTCTCATTTATTCTTGTTTGTCTCCTATTTATTATTTATTTATTTATTTATTTATTTATTTATTTATTTATTTATCTGTTCATTTATTTATTTATTTATTTTTCTCCCTCTCCCAATTCGATTTTGGCATTTCTTTCTTTTCTTTTTTCCTCATTTTCCTCTTCTTCTTTCTCTACTTACCCCTAATTTGTCTTTCATTGGTGGTCACCTTATTTGTGATTATTAATATCCTGAATACATTTCTATTCAGTGCCTTGTGTGTTGTACCTGGTCGTGTTATAGTTTGTGCCATTCAATCAACATAGGAGAGAGAACTGCATAACCAGACACCTGGAGAAGAAAGACCATTGGAAGAAAAAGAAACAGCCCACATAAGACAGAAAGGCAGGTTTCACCAGAAAAGGAAGTAAATGAAATAGAAACAGAAAAAAGCCTGCCAGAGATAGAGTTCATAGAAATGATCATACAGTGGATAAAAAGAATGGAAGACAAAACTGACAATGTGAGTAAGAGCCAAGAGGAAATGAAGAAGAAGCAAGAAAAAATGCAGAAGAACCTAGAAGAAATTCAGAATAATCAAAAATTGAAAAATGACATCACTGCTATAAAAAACTCAATAGAAATCATCAAAAGTAGACTAGAAGAAGCAGAGGACTGCATCAGTAAGCTAGAAGACATGGTAGGAAAAAATACACAAGTACAGCAGCTTCTAGAAAAAAAAAAGTAAAAAAGCAAGAGGAGAGGCTAAGGGAACTTTGGGATAACACAACACAAAACAACATTCACATAATTGGGGCTCCAGAAAGAGTGGAAACTGAGCAAGGATTAGAGGACCTGTTTGAAGAAATAATGACAGAAAATTTCCCCCATATAGGAAAGAAAAAAAAAAAACACAAATCCAAAAAGTTCACAGAGTCCCAAGCAAAATGAACCCCCAAAAACTGACACCAAGACACATTATAATTAAATTGGCAAACACCAATGACAAACTAAGAATCTTAAAAGTGGCCAAAGAGAAACAGAAAGTTACTTTCAAAGGTAACCCCATAAGACTAGATACTGATTTCTCAACAAAAACTCATCAGGCCAGAAAGTAATGGAATAAAATATACAAAGTCATTCAAAGGAAGGGTCTGAATCCAAGAATACTGTACCCTGCCGAGACCGGTTAGGCTCAGTGGATAGAGCATAGGCCTGTGGACTGAAAGGTCCCAGGTTCAATTCCAGTCTGGGACATGTACCTTGATTGCAGGCACAACTCCAGGAGAAGGCATGCAGGAGGAGGCTGATCAATGTCTCTCTCTCATCGATGTTTCTGACTTTCTATCCCTTTCCCTTCCACTCTGTAAAAAAAATGAATTAAATATCTTTTAAAAAAATACTGTACCCTGCAAGACTTTCAATCAAAATTGAAGGTGAAATCATAAGCTTCACAGACAAAAAAGGACTAAGGGAATATATTACCACCAAACCAGCAATGCAAGAAATGATAAAGGGTCTGCTGTAATAAAAACAAATAGGAAGCGAAGAAGGAACTCAGGGCTAAAGACTAAAAATGGCAACAGGTAAGTACTTATCAATAATAACTTTAAATGTAAACAAATTAAATGCTACAATCAAAGGACATAGGGTAACCAATAGGATAAGAAAACATGATCCATATATCTGCTGTCTGCAAGAAACCCACATCAGGAAAAGAGATGCACAGAGATTGAGGGTGAAGGGATGGAAGATGGTATTTCAGGCAAATGGAAATAAAAAAGAAAACTGGGGTTGTAATACTTATATCTGACAAATTAGACCTCAAAGTGAAGGACATATCAAGAGATAAAGACGGCCACTTATTAATACTAAAGGGAACAATCCACGTGAAGAAATAACTCTGGTAACATATATGCACCCAATATAGGAGCATCTAAATACATAAAAAAAACTCCTGGAGGATATTAAGGGAGATATTGACAGCAATATAATCATAGTAGGAAACTTTAATACCCCACTGTCACCATTGGACAAATCCTATAAACAAAAAATCAGCAAAGAAACCTCAATACAAATGACTCAATAGACCAGTAGGAATTAATTGACATCTTCAGAACATTTCACCTCAAGCCACAGAATATATATTCTTCTCTAGTGCATATGGGTCATTTTCAAAGATAGGCCATATGTTATGTCATAAGAACAGTCTCTTCAATTTCAAGAAGATAGAAATCACATCAAGCATTTTCTCAGACCGCAGTGGCATAAAACTGGAAATCAACTATAATAAAAACAATAGAAAGAAATCAAACACATGGAGACTAAACAGCATGCTATTAAACAATGACTGGGCAACCAAAGAGATCTAGGAAGAAATAGAAAACATCATGACAACAAATGACAATGACAACACAACAATACAAAATTTATGGGACACAGTGAAAGCAGTCTTTAGAGGGAAGTTCATAGCCCTACAAGCCAATTGCAAAAACAGGAAACAGTGCTAATAAATTACCTATCCCTACAAAGAGCTAGAAAGAGAGCAACAAGAAAAGCCCAGTGTAACCAGAAGGAAGGAAATAGTAAAGATCAGAGTGGAGATAAACAACATGGAGACCATAGAAACAATTCAAAATATCAACAAAACCAATAGCTGGTTCTTTGAAAGGGTAAAACAGATTGATGGACCTCTAGCCAGGCTCACCAAAAAGCAAAGAGAGAAGACCCAAATAAGAAAACCAGAAAGGAAAACAGAGAAATAACAACAGACCCGGGCGAAATACAAAGGTTGAAAAATACTATGAACAACTCTATTCCAACAAATTGGACAACCTACAAGAAATAGACATATTCCTAGAAAAATACAACTTTCCAAAACTCAATTAAGAAGAATCTAAACATCTCAACAATCCAATTACTATAGAAGAAATTGAAGCAGTCATCAAAAAAGTTCCAGAAAATAAAAGCCTGGGACCAGTGGCTACACCAAACATTCAAGGAAGAATTGAAACATATCCTCCTCAGACTTTTCAATAATATTCAATAAGAAGGAAGACTTCCAAACATCTTCTATGAAGCCAGCATCACCCTAATAGCAAAACAAGATAAAGACAATAAAATGAAAGAGAATTATAGGCCAATGTCTCTCACGAACATAGATGCCAAAATCCTCAATAACATCCTAGCAAATCGGATCCAGCAGTACATCAGAAAGATCATACACTATGACCAAGTAGGATTCATCCCAGGATGCAAGGATGGTACAATATCCACAAATCAATAAACATGATACATCACATAAACAAATTAAGTGATAAAAATCAGAGTCATGTCAATTGATGCAGAAAAAGCATTTGACAAAATCCAACACCCTTTCTTGATAAAAAAAAAAATCTCAGCAAAGTGGGAATAGAAGGATCATACCTCAATGTCATAAAAGCCATATATGATAAAACCACAGCTAACATCATACTCAATAGAGAAAAACTAAAACCATTTCCCCTAAGAACAGGAACAAGACAGGGAAGCCCACTCTCACCTCTCCTGTTCGACATATTACTGGAAGTATTAGCCATTGCAATTAGACAAGAAGAATAAATAAAAGTCTTCCAAATTGGAAGACTTATTTGCAGATGACATGATACTGTACAAAAAAAACTCAAAGAACTCCATTCCTAAACTAATTGACTTAATAAATGAATTCAGCAATGTAGCAGGATACAAAATTAATGCCAAGAAATCTATGGCATTTCTATACACTAATAGTGAAATTACAGAAAGAGAGACTCAAAAAGCAATCCCATTTACCATCGCACCAAAAAAATTAAGATACCTAGGAATAAACCTTACTAAAGAGGTAAAAGACCAATATGTACAATACTACAGGACACTGAAAAAAGAGATAGAGGATGATGTTAACAGATGGAATAGCATACCATGCTCATGTATTGGGAGAATCAACATCATTAAAATGTCCATACTACCCAAATCAATCTATAGATTCAATGCACTACCCATTAAAAAACCAACAACATATTTCACAGACCTAGAAAGAATTTGGCATAGATGCATCTGGAACAAAAAAAAAAGATCATGAATAGCCACAACAATACTGAGAAAGAAGAATAAAGTAGGTGGGATCTCAATACCAGATTTCAAGCTATATTACAAAGCAACTGTTCTTAAAACAGCTTGGTACTGGCACAAGAACAGACATATAGTCCATTGGAAGAGAATAGAGAATCCAGATATCCACCCAAACCACTATGCTCAACTAATATTTGACAAAGGGGTCATCAACATACAATGGAGTCAAGATAGCCTCTTCAAGAAATGGTGTTGGGAAGATTGGACAGATACATGTAAGAATATGAAACTGGACCACCAAATACAAAAATAGACTAAAAATGGATACAGGACTTAAACACTAGAAGGGAAACCATAAAAATATTAGAGGAATCCAAGGAAGCACAATCTCAGACCTAAGCCGAAAGAACTTCTTCACTGATTCTGCTCCAAAGGCAATTGAAGCTAAAGAAAAATAAACAAATGAGACTACATCAAAATAAAAAGCTTTTGTACAGCAAAAGAAACCATCACCAAAACAACAAGAAAGACAACTGTATGCTAGAACATATTTGCAACTGTTATCACTGATAAAGGTTTAATCTCCAACATCTACAGCCAACTTATACAACTTAATGAATGGATAAACGATCCAATAAAAAAATGGGTAACGGACTTAAATAGAACCCTTTCTAAAGATAAAAGAAGGAAGGCCAAGAGACATATGAAAACAGAGGAACTAATTATCTGAGAGATGCAAATCAAAATGACAATGTGATACCATCTTACCCCTGTCAGAATGGCAATCATCAACAAATCAACAAAGGACAAGTGTTGGCGAGGATGCGGAGAAAAAGGCACCCTTCTTCACTGTTGGTGGGAATGCAGACTGGTGAAGCCACTGTGAAGAACAGTATGAAGTTTTCTTTAAAAACTAAAAATGGATTTCACATTTGACCCAGCAATCCCACTCTTAGGAATTTATCCTAAGAAATTACAAACATCAATCAGAAAGGATTTTGCACTCCTATTTTCATAGCAGCAAAATAGCTACAATTTGGAAACAGCCTAGGTGCCCATCAGCAGATGAGTGGATCAGAAAACTGTGGTACATCTACACAATGGAATTCTATGCTGCCCTTAAAAAGAAGGAACTCTTACCATTTGCAGCAACTTAGATGGAACTGGAGAGCCTTATTCTTAGTGACATAAGCCAGTCAATGAAGAAGAAGCACCACATGATCTCACTCATTTTTGGATAATAAAGAACATTACAAACTGATGAACAAAAGGATCGATACAGATGCAGTAAAGCATCAAACAGACTGTGAAATTATAGCAGGAAGATTAAGGTGAGGTGGAGTAGATAAGAGATCAATCAAAGGACTTGTATCTATGCATATAAGCATAACCAATGAACATATACACTGGAGGGTTGGGGTATGCCTGGCAGGGAGGGGGGGAATGGGGAGATATGTGTACATGGAACACAGTTAAAATATATACAAATAAAGGAAAATCAGTAAGAATATAGATGTGAAAAATACCAAAAAAAAATTAAAACAAAAGAACAAATCATTGATCAATTTGTCTAAATTTGACAAGCAACTGAAGTGACTGAATTTTTTAAAACTTTCCAGACCAGATGATTTGACACTGGTTTTAGATTTTAAAAAAATGAATGTAAAGGTTGAAATTTTCCTTGGAAGTAAGGACCCTACCCATTTATAAACACACACACACACACACACACACACACACACACACACACAGTAAAAATCACATGATTAGTACCACACTTTACTTGCCTAGGAATAAAAGGAAATGTAAGAATTCATTTTGTTTTACTTTGAATTTTTTTTAAATACATTTTTATTGATTTTTTTTACAGAGAAAGGAAATGTAAAGGAGAGAGCAAGAGAAGCATTTATCTGCCTCCTGTATGCTTCACACTGGGAATTGAACCCACATTGCAAGCATATGACCTAACCAGGAATCAACTCAGTGACCTTTTGGTACATAGGACAATCTCAACAAACTGCCATGTTGGCCAGGACTACATATATAGTTTCAATTTTACATTAGGAAAACCCATTTCAGATTGACAAATTTTCCACTGCTGAACCTTAAGAATGTTGCAAGTTAGAAAAAAAAAAATATTTATCCTCTTTGAACGTAATCATATTTGTTAATATGACTAGTGCTGAGCAGAAAAATCAAGATGATTACTCCTAATTCATCCCAGCTTAAGGAACCCAAATATGTTAATTTTGTATTTTAGCCAACATAATTTTATAATAGTTTGGCTTCTATTATATTTCATTGATAAGCAGAATCAAGGAATATTCTCCTTCTTTTTTAAAGAGGAATCATTTAATGATGAGAAAAATTTGGATACTGCTTTAGTTTAAAATATAAGCTCCATATTTATAAAAGTGCATATATATATAAACATGAAATTAAATGGACAAAGGCATCTAGGATTAGAAAGCCAAATAATCCTATCTAATAAAAGAGTGATATGCAAATTAATCATCACTCCACTATACCCAGGAGTCATGCCCACCAACCACGCCCACCAGCCAATCAGGAGTGAATATGCAAATTAGCCCCAACCAAAATGGCTGCAACCAGAGAGCAAGCAGGAGGGATGCTTGGGTTTCCCTGGTGATGGAGCAAGCCAAGCTTTCCAGACACACTGGCAGGCCCAGGCCTTTACCAAGGCTACAAAGTTTCAATTATAGAAGATAAAAAAATCCCAACAGTAATGGCTGCCTCCAAAGAGTAAGCAGGAGATTTGGTTTCACTCCAGGTTACAAAGTTTCAATTGTAGAAAATAAATAAATCCCAGATACCAGGGACTCTGCTTAGTTCACCAGGGGGTGTGGCCAGTCTGCAAACCACCACAGGCCTGTTGTGCAGGCCATCCCATGCCCCAAGGGAACCCCCACCCTGATCTGGGACACCCTTCAGGGCAAAAAAGCTGGCCACCACCCCTGCACCAGGCCTCTATCCTATATAATAAAGGAGTAATATGCAGATTGACCATCACTCCAACACACAAGATGGCTGACCCTTTATGGTCAAAGAGCCTGTCCCCATGTGGACACAAGATAGCCACCACAAGACCGACAGCAGGGGAGGGCAGTTGGGAGGAATCAGGCCTGCAAGGGAAGGCAATTGGGGGCAATAAAGCCTGCAGGGGAGTGCAGTCAGGGGTGACCAGGCCTGTAGAGGATGAAAGTTGAGGGAGACCGGGTCTACATGGAAAGACAGTTAGGGGGACCCAGCCTGCAGGGGAGAGCAGTTGTGGGGGACCATACCTGCAGGGGAGGGCAGTTAGGGGTGACCAGGCCTGCAGGGGAGGGGAGTTAGGGGTGACCAGACTGTCAGGGGAGCAGTTAGTCATCAACCAGCCTGGCAAGGGGGTGATCAGGCTGGTAGGCAGAAGCTGTTAGGGGCAATTAGGAAGGCAGGCAGGCAAGCAGTTGGGAACCAGTAGTCCTGGATTGTGAGAGAGATGTCCAACTGCCTGTTTAGGCCTGGTGGGATTGGACCTAAATGGTTAGTCAGACATCCCTCGAGAGGTCCCAAATTAGAGAGGGTGCAGGCTGGGCTAAGAGACACCCCTTCCTCAAGCATGAATTTTGTGCACCAGGCCTCTAGTGTTAGTATAATGTTCCCAGATTTAATAGAGCATCCTGACTTTTGGGGAATACCTAATTGTTGGGTAAAAATTACATATGTTTATAGTCTACTTAATTTTATAAGTTGATAATGGAAACATGATTTTTGTTTCAAAAGTATGATCTCTATTTTTATGAAACTTTGCTTCTTCATTTTTCACCAAGTT
The DNA here is from genome assembly GCA_004026805.1 of Lasiurus borealis. Taxonomy (NCBI): domain Eukaryota; kingdom Metazoa; phylum Chordata; class Mammalia; order Chiroptera; family Vespertilionidae; genus Lasiurus; species Lasiurus borealis. The sequence continues at coordinate 131,229 of PVJN01000388.1, read as the reverse complement.
GTTAATCTGGCTACATTTTTTTAAAGAAATAAATAGTAAGAAATAAAATGCATAAGGGTTGCCTTATCAGGTTTCAACTTTCTCCCTGGTTCTTTGCCTGAAGGAAATCTTTGGTTTGTTTTTCTTCCCCTTCTTCTTTCCCCACAATGAACAAGAAGAGAGCTTGCAAATATTGCATTAAAAGGAAGATTTAGTTGACTTGTTATGAGGGTTGTTTTGCTTGCTCTAATTTTTTTTTTTTTTTTTTTTTTTTTTTTTTTTTTTTTTTTTTTTTTTTTTTTTTTTTTTTTTTTTTTTTTTTTTTGCTTCGCAGAGACTGAAGATAAAATTTCTTCTATGGCTAGAGAAGCAGCACAAATGATTTAACTGCCATAAGTCCCTACCACTTAACTGGGCTACTGACTATAATTTGCAAAGTCTGTCTTCTTGGCAACATATAATTTCATTACAACTGATCCTAGAGAGATGAACTGTATGCAAGGGCACTATCATGCCCCTAGTAAATGAATTGTTTCAATGCAACTAATAGTACCCTGGTGCCCAGGAACTGTTAATTCATTCAACATGAGTGAACAATCTACTTCCAGACAGCAGTTTTAGCATTCAAGCTCACTATAAAATTGATTCATTATTAAAAAAGGCTTTAGCCTTTGTTCAGTTTTCCAAAGGGTCCTACTTTGGTGCACCATTTTCAGAGTCATCATCTTATTATGGTTTGGTACATTTATACCAAGACTTTTTTTTTCTTTTAACTAATTATAGAATTAGGACTCATTTCAATTAAGAAATGTATTTACTTATAACATGAAAAATTTACAATTTGTTTGGTTACTTCTGATTCTTCTACACCAGAATTTTGTTTTATATATATATATATTATTGATTTTTTTTTTTTACAGAGAGGAAGGGAGAGGGATAGAGAATTAGAAACATCAATCAGCTGCCTCCAGAACACTCCCTACCAAGTATGTGTCTGCAACCAAGGTACATATCCTTGACCAGAATTGAACCTTGGGCTTTTAAGTCCCCAAGCTGATGCTCTAGCTAATGAGCTCAACCAGTTACGGCCTCCACAGGCATTTTCAGTACACAACACTAGGGGTAAGAATAGGCCCAACATTCTAAACTCTTTACTGAAAACTGTACACAAATTGACACACAAAAATACTACTAAATTGTAATAGCTTGTTAGTAAGTATTTTAACTGACCTATCCTAGTTTAGGGCGTTCTATGTTTATTTTTTGCTGATTTTATTCAGAAGTCATGCTGTGATATTGCTTCAACGAACCAAAGACAGGGAAATGCACAGCTTGAGTATGTATAAACTAAAACAGTTGGCATTTCCAACCCCTGAAAAATTTTGTTTGTTATAAAACTATTAGGAGGTTTTTTAAATAGACAGTCAGAAAATCAAAATTAAAATAATAAAACTTTCATTGTTATAGGCTACTTCACGTTCTCACACCTTTGTAAACATACCTTTATTTCTTCATCCTCCTCTTTTAATCATACAATTGAAATTTTATTTCTATATTTTAACAATGATACTTATATTCAAAGCTAATCATCCTCTAATATTTTGAATCAACAATAAATTTTGAATGCTTGGGGATTATTTATTTATTAGTATTTTAGAGAAAATAAGATTTTGTCAAGAGTAAACACCAAGACAACATGTTAAAACAATGTTAACATACAAATTCTTCATTGGATTTTAAACTTAGAAAAATGACATTTTCTGTCCACCTCAATTAGAGAAGCTATTTTGTATAATTGAGTACTCTGGCAGGTAATGTACTGTATGTTCTATTTGAATTTTCACCATATTTCATCTACTTGCATATAGCTATGAATATATCTACAGCAAACATTTGTCCTTTCAGATTATTTACAAGAACAGGATGAAATGGGGAAAATGCAAAATCTGCCTGAGATGGGGAAGATACCCAACTGTGAGGAATGTGAGAATGGAAATATATGAGGTGTGACAATAAAATAATAAAACTAGTTTCTTTGTGTGGTTCATAAACTACCTCACAGATCAATCCCATGAATTGAGTTCCAAATGCTCTGAGTATTGGCAACCTACAAAAATCAGCATATAAGCTTCCCAAATCTATGAAAAAAAGGTACAGAACACATTTTGATATTAACATTTGTATATGTTTGTGAAAAATATACCCTCTTAAAAGATTCTTGTGGAATCTTCTTGAAACTTATCTTTCTGACATTCCATGACAAACTCACCATACAGTTCTTTGAACTGCTTTAGAGCTCCAAATATTTTCCACACAATTATCCACATTGTGTATAGAGCATAATATAATATACTTTGAAAAGGTTGCATAAAAGGGTATGCTTGTTTTGTTTAACTAAATATTTATTTGTCTAAGCTGAATATCAGCCATATGAATACTTGTTTTCCATAAAGTATTTTAAATAACTTGAGTAGGAAGTTATTTAAGGATCTATCAAAAAGTATCAGTGGACAAAAGATAATCCAATTACATAGTTGAAATAACTAAATGTATAGTAGATATGAACATATATAAGTATTTATGATTGTTGTCTTAAGAAAAAGATTGTAGTAATCAGCAAAATGTCATTAAAATTATCTTCTGAACTTCATTTAGATACCTTAATATCTTTCTAAGATATAATTTGCTACATCTGAACAAGATACTATCTATACTAATAAAAGGATAATATGGTAATTAGACCAGACATCTTCTGGACATCTTTCTGAACAAAGTCACAGTGACAGGGGTGAGGCTGAGGTGGGTGGGGGCAATCAGGCCAGTAGGGGAAAGCTGTTAGAGGCAATCAGCCTGGCAAGGGAGGGCAGCTAGAGTGATCAGGTTGGCAGGGGAGGGTGGTTAGGGGTGATCAGGCCAGCAGGGGAGGCCAGTTAGGGGCATCAGGCTGGATGTCAGAGGTGGTTAGGGGCAATCAGGCAGGCAAACAGGTGAGCTGTTAGAAACCAGCAGTCCCAGATTGTGAGAAGGATGTCCCGGATTGGAGAGGGTGCAGGGGGGCTGAGGCCCCATTCCCATGCACAAATTTTGTGCACCAGGACTCTAGATAAAAATAAATAAATAAAAATGTAAAAAAGAAAAGAGAGAGAATCCAATATGCAAGGTTTCCATATGAGAACTACACCTGAGGAAAAAGAAAATAACATCTTCCTGATTATGATTTATGTTCTGAAATACTTTAAATAGATTATATATTAAAATTTAGAGGGGGGAAAAATGGTGGCAGAATAGATGAATGTGTCCTGAGCCTTGTCCCTGAATAGATAGAAAGAACAGCTAAGGGTTACACTGGGAGTGTTTGTTGACAAGTTAAGGAACAGCTATACTCCAGGAGAAGGTGGAGGAATGCTGGACGGGTCATTCCTGATCAGGCAGCCCCCACTGCTGATGAGTATCCTCCTGAAGCCACCAGCTCAGACACAAAGACCTCACCATCTTGAAGGGGAAAGTGGATGTTATTGGAAGCCTAAAAATCTATAACTATGACACCTACCGAACACCATTCCCCAATTGACACAAACACATGGATTCAAAGGAGCTCTACACTCCATACATAAAGGTAGGATTTTGACTGGGATAAGGGGAGGTCGCAGGTCAGAGAAACACATGCACTGTGGGAGCTGGAGGACAGGGGGAAGTTTGCACCTAGAGAAATCCATGGCTGTTGGGCCTGGCGTAATCTGTGAATTTGGAAGGGGTCCTCAGAGTTGCTAACAGAGGGGAACTCTAAAAAGCAACCAATTTTGATCTGATGCAGATGAACAGCCTGGGAGTTTTAAAAGTGTGCCAGCTGCTTGGAAAAGAGTGGGTAGGGGAGTTGCAGGGCTCCAAAGTTTGCATACATATACTTTTCCTCTTCAGATCCTTGCCTCTGATTGCTAAAACCAATAGATACCATCACCCAGTTTGGGACACCCTAGAAAACTGCAGGGAAAATTGTTTTTCTGGAACCTAAAGATCAGAGTGGGGAGTGACCCTCGAAGAACCAGCTCTGGGGCATCCCAGTCCCACAAATCAGTATTGAGTGCCACAAGGAAAGCAGGCTCTAAGCACAGGCTAAAAAGGACCTACATTTTCAGAGGTCAATGCTGAAATACTGTTATCCAGGGGCTGAATTACAAATTGATTCTTGTATAATCACAAATAAAGGAATAAAGAGATTAAGACACACTGCCTGCTTAAAAATCAGGACTGATTTACAAAACTGAGCACCAGTGGAACATAGGGAACTGCAATAAAATCCTTCCTGGGAAACAGGCATGTGAAACAGAACAATAAAGGAAGTGAATGACCTTCACTACTGAACATTCTATTTTTTATTTTATTTTATTTTATTTTATTTTATTTTTTGTCTTTTACTTAAGAAACGATTGTTTTTCTTTTTTTTTTCCTCACTTGATTTTACCTCTTTAATTAGTACATTTTTTATTTTCAATCAGTATCATTAATACTACTATTTTACCTTTTTTGAAAAAAAATGTCATTTTATTTTCTCTTTATTTTACTTTGGGATTAGAGTTTTATATTCTATTTTCATCTTTGATTTTGCATCATTTTGCTCTACCTTAACTCTATCTTTATGCCATCACTCTCTTCCTATCATTTTCCCTTTTGTTATCTAGTTTCATTTACCCTTTTCCTACTTTAGATTTTCTCTATTCTTTCTTTTAACCACCTATTAAAATTTCATCCTACTTATATATCTAAATTCCAATCCCCTATTCCTAGTCCATACACACCTCTCTCTTCCCTGTATTCAATACCAAAACTTGTTTTTCTCTCTGTCTTTTAGTTATTGTTTGCTTGAATGTGGATTGTATTGTTTTTTTATGCTTTTTTGTGAGAATATTTTGCTTATTCTTTTTGTCTTGTATTTTTACTTGCTTTGTTTTTCTTTGTTTTTTTGCTTCTATTTTCCTTTGCTTCACTTAATATTAGTTGTTGTTTGTAGTTTGTATTAATATCCAGGTAGTTGTTATTGGCATTAGTGGTTGTCCTATTGGAGTTTTTCCCAATATATGTATTTTGTTCTTCTTCTCTTTATTATTCTCTTTCTTTCTCCCTTCTCCGAATTTCATTTTGGCACTCCTTTCTTTTTTTCCCCTTCTTTTCTCTATTCTTCTTGCTCTCCTATCTCCTAATTTGTCTTTCTCTGGTGGTCACCTTTATTCGTGCTATTTAATATTGTGAATGCATTTCTGTTCAGTGCCTTGTGTGTTGTACCTGGTTGAATTGTATTTTCTGGCTTTAAATTAATGCAGGAGAGAGAGAACTACATAATTAGTAGAAGAGAGACCATGGGGAGAAAAAGAAACAGCCCACATGTGAAAGAAAAGTAGGCATCACCATAAAAGGAAGTAAATGAAATAGAGGCAAGCAACCTGTAAGAAAAAATTCAGAGAAATGGTCATAAAGCTGGATGAAAAGACTGGAAAACAAATTCAACAATATGAATAACTAAGAGGAAATGAAGAAGAAATGAAAAATGACATCATTGCTGTAAAGAACTCAATAGAAACCATCAAGAGTAGAATAGAAGAGGCAGAGGACCACATCAGTGAGCTAGAAGACTAAGTAGGAAAAAATACCCAAGTAGAGCAGCTTCTACAAAAAAAAGAAATACAAATCAGGAGGAGAGCCTAAGTGAACTTTGGGACAACACAAAACAAAACAACATCCACACAATCGTTGTTCCAGAAGGAGAGGAAATTGAGGATAGATTAGAAAACCTATTTGAAGAAACAATGACAGAAAATTTCCGGGATATAGGGAAAAAACCAATAAAATCTAAGAAGCTCACAGAGTCCCAAGCAAAATGAACCCCAAAAGACCAATGCCAGGGCACATCATAATTAAATTGGCAAAAACTAAGGACAAAGAAAGAATCTTAAAAGTGGCCAGAGAAACAGAAATTTAGCTACAAAGGAACTTCCATCAGACTAGCCACTGCTTTTTCAACAGAAGCTTATCAGGCCAGAAGGGAACAGAATTACATATTTAAAATCATGTAAAAGAAGTGACTGAATTCAAGAACACTGTACCCAGTAATGGTATTAATCAAAATTGAAGGTGTAATTAGGAACTTCACAGACAAAAAAGGACTAAGGGAATTTATTACCACCAAACTAGCAATGCAAAAAATGCTAAAGGGTCTGCTGTGAAAAATAAATATATAAATAAATAAATAAATAAATAAATAAATAAATAAGAAATAGGAAGTGAAAAAGGAACACAGGGTTAAAGAATAAAAATGGTGACCAGGGGAGCCGCCGGCTTCTGTGCAGAGATGGCCAAGTCCAAGAACCACACCACGCACAACCAGTCTCGAAAATGGCACAGAAATGGCATCAAGAAACCCCGGTCACAAAGATACGAATCTCTTAAGGGGGTAGACCCCAAGTTCCTCAGGAACATGCGCTTTGCCAAGAAGCACAACAAGAAGGGCCTGAAGAAGATGCAGGCCAACAACGCCAAGGCCACGAGCGCACGCGCCGAGGCCATCAAGGCCCTCGTCAAGCCCAAGGAGCCCAGGCCCAATATCCCAAAGGGCTGCAGCCGCAAACTCAGCCGCCTGGCCTATATCGCCCACCCCCGGCTCGGGAAACGGGCTCATGCCCGCATTGCCAAGGGGCTCAGGCTCTGCCGGCCAAAGGCCAAGGCGGGAACCAAGCCCCAGGCAGAAGGTACAGCTGCAGCTCAGGCTCCTGGTACCGATCCCAAAGGCGCCCAGGCCTCTGCTCCCAAAGATGCCCAGGCCCCTGCTCCCAAAAGGTGCCCAGGCCCCCGCCCCCAAAGGCACCCAGGTCCCCAGGCCCCAGCTCCCAAAGGCGCCCAGGCCCCCTCGAAGGCTCCACAGTAGAGGCCTCTGTCAGCGTGAGAACGGAAGGACTGGTGGGGCCCCTGGGCTGCTGTCTGCGTGGCGCTGGTGCCGTCCTGTGCTGTTTGTACAAATAAACCTGCGGCAGGATCTGTCTCAAAAAAAAAAAAATGGTGACCAATAAGTACCTATCAATGATGACTTTAAATGTAAATGGATTAAATACCCCCATCAAAAGATATAGGGTAATGGATTGGATAAGAAAACATGATCCATGTATCTGCTATCTACAAGAAACCCACCTCAGAAATAAAGACACACACAGACTGAGGGTGAAGGGATGGAAAATGGTTTTCCAGTCGAATGGAAATAATAAAAATGCTGGGGTACCAATTCTTATATCTGACAAATTAGATTTTGAAGTGAAGGACATAACAGATAAGTAAGGCCACATCATAATACTAAAGGGAGCAGTCCAATAAGAAGAATTAACTCTAGTAAACATATATGCACAGAATAGAGGAGCAACAAATACATTAAAAAAAAACTCCTGGAGGATATCAAGGGAGAGATAGACAGCAATACAATCATTGTAGGAGATTTTAATACCCCATTATCACCATTGGACTAATCCTCTAAACAAAAATTTCAACAAAGAAACATCATTCCTAAATGAACATACTAGACTAGATGGATTTACCTGACATCTTCAGAACCTTTCACCCCAAAGCTACAGAATATACATTCTTCTCACATGCACATGGGTCATTTTCAAAGATAGACCATATGTCAGGACATATGCAAAGTCTTTTCAAATTCAAGAAGATAGAAATCATATCAAGTATCTTCTCATATCACATAACACTGGAAATCAACTACAATAAAAAATAATCCAAAGAAATCAAACACATGGAGACTAAACAGAATGCTATTAAACAATGACTAGGTAACCATAGAGATCAAGGAAGGAAAAAAAAAATAACATCATGGCAACAAATGACAATGAAAACACAACAATCCAAAAACTATGGGACATAGTGAAAGCACTCTTGAGAGGGAAGTTCATAGCTCTACAATCCTACTGTAAAAAAAAAAAAAAAAAAAAAAAAAAAAAAAAAAAAAAAAAAAAAAAAAAAAAAAAAAAAAAAAAAAAAAAAAAAAAAAAAAAAAAAAAAAAAAAAAA
>PVJN01000388.1:100852-123093 GCA_004026805.1 Lasiurus borealis | reverse complement strand
ACAACATAGAGACTAAATAAACAATACAAAAGATCAACAAAACCAAGAGCTGATTCTTTGAATGGATAAAAAAATACTGATGTACTTCTAGCCAGGCTCACCAAGAAACAAAGAGAGAGAATCCAAATAAATAAAAACAGAAATGAAAGAGGTGAAATAACAACAAACCTCACAGGAATATAAAAGATTGTTAAAAAAATAAGTACTATGATTAACACTATTTCAAAAAAAAATTGGACAACCTGGAGGAAATGGACATATTACTACAAAAATATAACCTTCCAAAACTCAATCATGAAAAATCTAAACATCTCAATAGGGCAATAACTATAGAAGAAATTGAAGCAATCATCAAAAAGCTTCCAGTAAACAAAAGCCCAGGGCCAGATGGCTTCACAGGGGAGTTTTATCAAACGTTCAAGGAAGAATTAAAACCTATCCCTCTCAGACTAGTCCAAAATATTCAAGAAGAAATAATACTTCCAAGCTCCTTCTATGAAGCCAACATCATCCTAATACCAAAATCAGATAAAGACAACACAATGAAAGAGAATTACAAGCCAATATCCCTCATTAACATAGATTCCAAAATCCTCAACAAAATTCTAGCAAATCTGGTTGAGCAGTACATCAGAAAGATCATACACCATGCAGCTGATCGATGTTTCGTTCTCATCCATGTTTCTAACTCTCTATTCTTCTCCCTTCCTCTCTGTAAAAAATCAATAAAATATATTTTTTTAAATCACATAGTCATACCAATTGATGCAGAAAATTATTTAACAAAATCCAAGATCCTTTCTAGATAAAACTCTCAACAAGATGGTAATAGAAGGATCATATCTCATTATAATAAAAGTCATATATGATAAACCCACAGCTAACATCATACTCAATGGACAAAAAATAAAACCATTTCCCCTAAGAACAGGAATAAGACAGGGATGACCACTCTTACCACTCCTGTTCAACATAGTACTGGAAGTTATTAGTCATTGCAATTAGACAAGAAAAATAAATAAAAGGTATTCAAATTGGAAAAGAAGAACTAAAGCTGTCCTTATTTTCAGATGACATGATATTGTACAAAAAAAATACTCCACCAAAAAACTAATAGACTTAATAAATGAATTCGGCAATATAGCAGGATTCAAAATTAATGCCAAGAAATCTATGGCATTTTTATACACCAATAGTGAACTTACAGAAAGAGAAATGAAAAAGGCAATCCCATTTACCATCGTACCAAAAAAAAAAAAAAGATACCTAGGAATAAACTTAACTTTGGAGGTAAAAACCCATATGCAGAAAACTACAGGACACTGAAAAAAAGAGATAGAGGAAGAGCATACCATGCTCATGGATTTGTAAAATCAACATCAGTAAAATATCCATACTATTCAAAGTTATCTATAGATTCAATGCACTCCTCATTAAAATACCAATGGCATATTTTACAGACCTAGAAAGAACTCTCCAAAGATTCATCTGGAATAAAAAATGACCCTGAATAGCCACAAAAATCCTGAGAAAGAACAACAAAGTAGATAGGATCTCAATACCATATTTCAAGCTGTATTACAAAGTCACTGTTCTCAAAACAGCCTGGTACTGGCACAACAACAGACATATAGGCCAATGGAATATAATAGAGAATCTAGATATCCACCCAAACCACTATGCTTAAGTAATATCTGACAAAGAAGGCATGAACTTACAATGGAGTCAAGAAAGCCACTTCAACAAATGGTGTTGGGAAAATTGGACAGCTAAATGAAAAAAATATGAAACTAGACTACCAACTTACACCACACTAAAAAATAAACTCAAAATGGATATAGGTATTAAATATAAGATGGAAAACCATAGAAATACTAGAGGAATCCACAGACAGCAAAATCTCAGACATATACCAAAGAAACTTCTTCACTGATATTGCTTCTAGGGCAATGAAAGCTAAAGAGAAAATAAACAAATGGGACTACATCAAAATAAAAGGCTTTTTCACAACAAAATAAATCATCACCAAAATAGAAAGAAAGTCCCTCTAGGGGAGAACATATTTGCAAATATTATCACTGATAAAGTTTTAATCTCCAATATCTATAGGCAACTTATACAACTTAATAAAAGGAAGATAGATGATCCAATAAAAAAAAATAAGCAATGGACCTAAATAGAATATTTTCAAAAGAAGACAGAAGGAAGGTTAAGAGACACATGAAAACATGCTCAAAATCACTAATTATCTGAGAGATGCTAATCCTTAAAGTAAACCCCTTTACATGACTGCATATAAACAATGAAATACTATCTCATACATGTCAAATGGCTATCATCAACAAATCAACAAATGACAATTGTTGGTGAGAATGAGGAGAAAAAGGAACCCTTATGCACTGCTGGTGGGAATGTAGACTGGTGTACTCACTGTGGAAAACAGTATGGAATTTCCTCGAAAAACTAAAAATGGAACTCCCATTTTACCCAGTAATCCCATTCTTAGGAATATATCCTAAGAAACTAGAAACACCAATGAGAAAGGAAATATGCACCCCTATGTTCATAGCAGCACAATTTACAATAGCTAAGACTTGGAAACAACCTCTGTGTTCTTCAGCTGATGACTGGATCAGAAAATTTGGTACAAATGGAATACTATGCTGCCATAAAAAGAATGGATTCTTACCATTTGCAGAAACCTGGATGGAACTGGAAAGCATTATGCTAAGTGAAATAAGCCAGTCAATGAAAGAAAAATACCACATGATCTCACTCATTTATGGATAATAAAGAACATTGTAAACTGATTAAGAAAAAGATAGATACAAAGTCAGTAAAGCATCAGACAGACTATCAAATTACAGTAGGAAGGTCAGGGAGATGTGGGGTAGATAAGAGATCAACAGAAGGACTTGTATGCATGCATATAAGTATAACAATGAATGCAAAACACTAGGGGGTGAAGACATGCATGGGAGTGGGATGAGAGGGACAATGGGAAGATATGTACACATGTAATACATTTAAAAATGGGAAAAAATAAGAGGTAAAATAAATTCAAAGTATTATTTCATAACTGAATATTAAATCATAATTAATACTGATCTAAGTAGGAAATGAGATATTGCACTTTTTATCACAGGTAGAAGAATGTCTTCATTAAAATGTTTTACATGAGATAAAATTACTTTTTGATATTGTTTCCTCACTTTTTCCCAAACTTTGGATATTAATTGCTGATAGTCTCATTGCATAAGTCCTTAAGTGAAGAAGAGCATCAAGTGGGCCTGGAGAACATTATGCTAAGTTAAATAAGCCAGTGAGAGGGAGATAAGTATCAAATGATTTCACTCATACATTGAATCTATTGAACAAAATAAACTCATAAACAAAATAGAAACAGATTAGTACATACAGAGAACAGTTTGCCATCTTTCCGTGGGAGGTAGGTTAGGGGGCTGGGTGAAAAAGGTGAAAGGATTAAACAGAGAAGAAAATACTCATAGACACAGACAGCATGATTACCAGAGGGAAGGGGGCGTGAGGGGAGGTAGAGGAAGGTAAAGGGAGAAAAATGGTGACAAAAGGATACCTAACTTTTGGTGGTGAACACACAATGCAATTATACAGTTGATTTATTATAGAATTGTAAACCTATAACACATACAATTTTTATTAGCTAATGTCATCCCAAAAAATTTAATAAAATTTTTAAAAAAGAAAGTGAACTTTGGTTTCTATTTAATTTCAATAAAAATAATTTTGTCCTAGTTATTGCTCATGTCAGTTTTGGACCAAAATTGATTATGTCAAGCTCAACATGTTTGATGAATCATGTCAGAGATAGAAGGGTCTTTTCAAATTATAAATCTGTAATTTAAAGCAAAAAAACCCAGACCCAGAAAAGTAAAGTCACTTACCCAGCTTCCCACAACAAGTTGGTGGCAGAGCAGAATTAATATCAGCACCCAGTGACCAACCTTAGTCTTTTCTGCTCCTCCTCTCTGGAAAGGCAGTTGGTCATGGCCAGTTGCAGAGCCTCTTGGGCACTGATCAGTTTGTTAGTTACCAAATGATTTGGCTGTGGTCTCTGCAATTACTGGCATATGGCCTGAAATGGTGCTACTAAAAACCAGTGCACTGTGTGTAGTTGTGCTGTTTGGCTCTACACCTGAAGGATAGGGTGAAGGCAAGTTGCAATTCAGCCTATATCTTCTGGGTGATGGCTCATTTTATGCATTCAAGTTAGCTGAGCCATGATGCCAAGATATTTGGTCAAACATTATACTGAATGTTTTAGTGAAGGTGTTTTTGTGGTTAAAATTAACATTTAAATTGACAGACTTTGAGAAAACAGATTACCTTGCATAATGTGGATGAGCATCATCCAATTAATTGAAACTTTTAAGGTACAAGGAAGACTGAGAACACCCCACCCCCCCCCCCAGGAAGAAATTCTGCTAGCAGAATAACAACCCTTCCCTAGTTTCTAGCCCACAAGCTTGCCACATCAAATTTTGAACTCTTCAGGCCTCTATAATCATTTAAGTTAGTTTCTTAAAGTAAATCTCTTTACGTGTCTACATATAAACAATCTGTTAGTCCTGTTTCTTTGAAAACCCTGGCTAATATTCTCTGCTCACTAGTCTAGGTGGGAGGGGCACTTTTTTCTAATTTTCAGAAAGGTAACATTTGGGCTAGTATAAAGCCTATTTTTCCTTCCTTGAAACTTATTTTTTACCCCATAGCTAATAATAAACTGAACAGTTTAGATTTATTCAAGGTATTTACTTGGAATGGATTTTTAAAATATTAAACAAAAATTGGAATATACTTTGAAAAATACCTGGAATTTAAAATTACCTATGACACAACTAGTTTGGAAAAGGAAGTATAAAACAGAACAGGCCATCAGTTGTTAAAGCTTTTTCTGTAGGTCCCAATTTATTCTTCCACTCTGTGACTTTTTGGCCTATGGTTTCTTCCTGCCCCCTCCCCAACCCTGGAATTCTTGTTGCTGATTGCTCTTTTTCCTGCAGTCTTGATAATTATATGACCATTATACACATGATTCTGTTTATTGTACTATTCCTCAGTGCATTCTAACTCTAAACAGCTATTACAATAGTACAACAGAAAGGCCCTGGTTTCTTCTCTTGACAAATTTAGATATTGGGGCAGTAGAATTTGATTGTACTTATTAACCATATTGTCTTAGCCTATTTTCTGTAATTGTTTCTCATATTAAAATTTATTAAGCCCAGCTAGCATGGCTCAGTGATTGAGCATTGACCTATGAACCAAGAGGTCCAGGTTCAATTTCAGCCAGGGCGCATGAAGGGGTTGCAGGCTCAATCCCCAGTGTGGGGTGCGATCAATGATTTCCTGTCATCACTGATGTTTCTACCTCTCTCCTTTTCCCTTCCTCTCTGAAATCAATAAAAATACTTTTGATTGATAAATAAACAAACAAACAAATAAATAAATAAAATTCATTATAATTTTTTTAAATATATTTTATTGATTTTTTTACAGAGAGGAAGGGAGAGGGATAGAAAGTCAGAAACATCGATGAGGCAATTAGGGAGGCAGGCAGATGAGTGGTTGGGAGCTAGCAGTTCTGGATTGTGGGAGGGATGTCTGACTGCCCATTTAGGCCCTAGCCTAAATGAGCATTTGGACATCCCTCGAGGAATTTAAGATTGGAGAGGGTATAGGCTGGGCTGAAGGACACCCTTCTCCCCTCAGCACAAATCTCATGTAGTGGGCCTCTAGTGGGATTATAATATGTCTTAGTGTAGACTTCTTTAAATTCCTCCTATCTAATTACCTGTCCTCAAGTTTGCTGATTTATTTTTCTGCTTAATTAGATCTGTTATTGAACTCCTTCAGTTAATTTTTCAAATCAGTGATTACATTCTTCAGCTCCAGAATTTGTTTAGTTATTTTTAAAGTTTGTGGGGTTTCTTTTTGTTTGTTTATTTTTTGTTTTTTTCCCTCTTTGAAGATTTTTTTTTTTACTTTGCTCATGTATCATTTTTCAGATTTTGTTTATAGCACATTGAACTTCTTTATAAGAATTGTTTTGAATTTTAGTAAGTTCATAGATTTCTATTTCTTTAGAGTCAGTTTCTGATTTATTTTATTTCTTTAACTGGGTCCTGTTTTCTACTTTCTTTGTATATCTTATTTTTAGCCGGGACAGGTACATTTGAAAAATCAGTCACTTTTTGTCTTATGCACTTTATGCACAAGAGAAAACCTTCATCAATCAGCCTATCTAGAGATTTTGGGGTCTCTCAAATCTTTCCTAAAAATGCATCTTCTTTAAATTATGTATGAAATTTCCCAATTAGAGATTTTTATTTTTCAGGAGCTTGTAATTTCTTTCTTCCTTTGTTGTCTATCTATCCAAAGAAAGGTAGGCTCTCTGGAACTGCCACAACTCTGAGCTCTCCTTTGTTCTTAGCAGGCCCCAGACATACAAACTATTCCAGTTCTGTCATTATTGGGTGTCAATACCAGGAAACTGGTATATGTCTCACTTGAGTTTCCTCTGAAAAGCAAGAATATGTGTTGGCTTATTGAAAGAGCTACAATGCATGAAAAAAAAAGATTTTTATTAAATACAATAATGTGGCTGTTCTTAGTTTTAAGTATGCCTAGGGTACAAGTACTTCTTAACTCGGTATAGATTCTCATAAAAGTTTTTATTGAACTGTTTACTGTTATTAAGTCAATAGCTCTGTGGGGGAACAGGGCCTGATGTTTCTTATTATGCCATCTTGCTGATATCATTATCATGATTATGTCTGAGCTTCATTTACGTGTGTGACAAACTTTAGTGTCTTCAACATGATAGTTCTTTCCTAAATGCTAAGAATACTAAGATAAAAAAAAATTATATTTATATTATTGGAATTCCATTGGCTTATAAATTCTCTCAGCAGCATCTTGATTATAGGATAACTATAATTTTTATGCATATTTCTCATTTAATTATTTAATTATTTTAATTTTTTATGTTTTATTTTTTATTTTTAAATAATGTTTTATATTTTTAATATCTTTATTAACATCTTAAGATGTTACATATGTTACATATGTGTCCTTATTCCCCCATTTCCCTTCTCACCCCCTCCACTTATGCTTTTACTCCCCTGTTGTCTGTGTCCATTGCATGCATGCACATAAATCCTGAAGTATATATTTCTAAATATGTTCTCATGGTTTGTTAGTTATTTTACTTGTTAACAGTATTTAATTGCTTATTAAAGATGAACTTTTTATAAAAATCTTATCTAATAAAAGAGTAACATGAAAATTGACAGTCACTCCAACACATAAAATGGCCACCACTATGTGGTCAAATATGGCTGCCACCACTTGAACACCAGGTGGCTGCCACAAAATGGCCAGCAATCAAGGGTGGGCAGTTAGGGGCAATTAGGCCAGCAGGGGAGCAGTTAGGCATCAATCAGGTTGATAAGCCTATTTAAGTCTCTGCTCTTGGATGTGCTTCTTACTCAAATTTTGTGCAGTCACAGTTGCTCTCCTAGCTAGAATTGAATGAAAAGAGGTAAACATTTATTTTAACCTGGACCTATCAGGCTCTGTCTCCTAAGAATATGTAATTAGAGCTAATAGAAATTAATTTAGACTCTAGATTTGGAAAATGTCCATTAACAAACTAGAGGAAAATAATATTCAATTTTATAAAATAAGAAGCAAAGAAAGTTGTGTGTGTGTGTTCATTGTTGTTGTTTTTTTTAATTGAAAGTAAAACAAATAAGAAAAAAAGAAAGCCACACAAAAATTGATAGAAAAATCTCTAGGAAGTTTTCAAATCTTTTCTGAAGTCCACCTGCATTCCTACACTTGGAGTCTGGGAAGCTCTGAAGCTAAAATTATAATAATGCTTTCCTTTTATCTAAATCAGTGATTTTCAACCTTTTTCATCTCATTGCATATATAAACTAATTACCAAAATTCTGAGGCATACCAAAAAAAATACATTTATTCAATTCTGACAAATTAAATAGGAATACTTTTGAGTCTTTCACACTGGATGGATATTGTTGTGTTGATCATTGTCATTTTGTAATTTGACAACTTAATGGAAGAGAGGTCAGTGCCCCTGACTAAATAAAAGGTATCCCCAAAAAAATGTATACACTCTTTGATGACTGATTCTCTTTCATTTTGAAAATGAAATGTATTTTAAAAAATACTGACCTTATAATTATTCAAAGTTTGTATACATTTGGGGGTAGACACCCTGTAATTATGTTTTAAAATTTCTTGTGGCACACAGGTTGAAAATTACTGATGCTGATCTAAGCTAATTTACCCTCTTTTCTGTTTTAAATTATCACTTTTCTGAATGCTAAGGATAAGCCTATATTTTATGCCATGTAAATGAGCCATATATTCAGTACATTAAAATGATAAGTTTCAAATGGTCACTCTGATAGAATGAAATTGTTCCATTGTAATTAATGATATCTAGAACAAAATGGATTTATGATGAGATCAACCCCAGTAAACTTTCCATAATAAAATAAACTTATAGTAAGTAACAAATTCACTTCTCAATTGACTCCTTCCACATAGTGCTATCAGTGGAACCAATCTCCCCAGCTGGCCATATATTGATTATAATATATCATGGAAACGTGTATTTTGAGGGTCAGGCAATGGTATGTATAGATTAGTTCTTGGTAGATGGTTCTATATACAGGCTTTATTTGTATGTCAGGTATTAATGGGCCTATACCTAAATAGATTCCCCAAAATAAAATTTCAGTTAAAAATCAACAACAATTAATAATTTTGTTCAAAATGCAAATTATCTTAACCTGTTCATTGCTAGTTTTGCTTTTAACTATAACTTTCATAAAAAGACTATCCTATATAATAAAGAGCTAATATGCAAATGGTTGTCATGACCTCACTCCATCATGCTATAATGGCTCAGACACTCAACACTGGGGAGAGAGGAATGGGGACCAAACAGGCTGCAGCCTGGGAGAGGGACAAGCTATCTACCCAGCAATCCTGAGTGCCAGCCCAAGAGAAGGACAAGCCACCTGCCCCACAGTCCTAGATGCCAGCAGCTGTGCTTGCATCTGCAGCCTGGCCTGGGAGAGGGACAAGCCACCTGGGCACCAGTGGCTGGGGCTGCAGCCCAGGAGAGAGACAAACTGCACTCCCCGCAGTCCCAGGCACCAGCAACTGGGGTTGTGGCCTGAAAGAGGGACATGCCACCCATCCCATGGTCCCAGGTACCAGTGGCTGTACCTGCTCCTATGGCCTAAGAGAGGGATAATACATAAGTCCGACAGTACTGGGCACCAGCATCTGCACCTGTGCATGTGGCCCAGCCCAGGAAAGAGACAAGTCATCACCTCATGGTCTTGGACACCAGCAGGTGGAAATATGGCCCAGGAGAAGGGAAAGCTGCCCACCTCGTAGTCCCAGGCACCTGGGGCTACAGACTATGCAAAGTCCCCCACCCATGGTCCCCTGCAGGTGTAGCTAATCCAGGCAAAGCTGGCCTGGGTCCTGGAGGCCTATAGCGGCCAGGGATCCTTGTACCAGGTATGGGGCTAAGCAGAGGTGGTTATAGGCCATCATGCCTGCAGGGGAACAGTTAGGGATGATCAGGAAGGCAGGCAGAGGTGGTTTGGGGCAATCAGGCAGGCAGAGGTAGTTAGGGGTGATCAGGCAGGCAGACAGAGGGGTTAGAGGCAGTCTGGTAGGCAGGCAGGCAAGCAGTTAGGAGCCAGTGGTCCTGAATTGCAAGAGGCAGTTGTACATCCCCTGAAAGGTCATGGATTGGAAAGGGTGCTGGCTGGGCTGAGGAACAACTACCCCCATGCAGGAATTTCATGCACTGGGCCTCTAGTATTACTTGAGCTTCCAAGATTTATCCTTGCCAATGATTAAAAAGCTCCTCTAAACTTGGAGTTGGGGCATAGTGAAAAAGACAAGCTATCAGGAAATAAGATTTAGACAAGTTTTCCCTTTTCCATGTGCTAATATCAGTGGTTTTTCTTGCAAGCAAAACCCTTTACAAAATTATGAATAATTTTTGTTTTATAAAAAAAAAATGACCATTGTTTGACACTGTTTCTATTTAATGGCTATGTTAGCTTTAATCTTTAAAAAATACAATTTCATTTAATAACCAAATAGCTGGGCAAATGTTTTCAGAATAATCAGATGTTCATCAGCATAATAAACTAATTATGAATAAACCCTCATGCTCCAACTAAAGTATATAGACCTGGAACATTGTGTTGATTATTTGTCTATCACCAGCCAAAATAATTCTGATTCACTTCACCTCCCACTTCTTTCCCTTTTGCTACTTATCCCCCTTCCCTACTTAGTGCTCCCAAAAAGTTGAGTATTACAGCAGATACTATTTATTTTAGTGATCTTTTTATACTTCCTTATAAGTCAATATATGTAAAACTAATATATAATAAAAGTTTAATATGCTAATTAGACTAAAACTCCTTCTAGAAGACCTTCTGGACAAAGCCAGGGCTGAGCGGGAACCCAGGTTCTGGGTACCTGCTGACAGCCAGAGGGAAGCCAGTGTCAGCAGCCAGGGAAAGGAAGGCCTACTCTTGCAAAAATTTTGTGCATTGGAGTTTGGTCTATAATAATAAGAGCATAATATGCTAATTAAACTAGACATCTGAGTAACCTTCCAGACGCCATTTCAGATGTCCTTCTGGGCGAAGCCACCATGACATGGGCCAAGGCAGAAACAGTTAAGGGTGATCAGGGGGGGGCAGGCAAGCATTTAGGAGTATCAGGCAGGCAGGCGAGGCCAGTGAGAGGTTAGGGGTGATGAAGCAGGCAGGCAGAGTGGTTACTTGTAATCAGGAAGGTAAATGAGTAGTTAGGGGTTATGTGGCAGTCAGGCAGAGTGGTTAGAGGAAATTAGGCATGCAGGCAGACAAGCAGAGTAGTTAGGAGCAATCAGGCAGGCAGGCGAATGGTTAAGGGCAATGAGGCAGGCAGGCAGAGTGATTATGGGTGATGCATTCACAGAACCACTAGTATAAAAATAGTTTCAAATCAAGCACACTTCAAGCTAATAAAGACTTTTATTGAATACTAGAAGCCTGGTATATAAAATTTGTGCATCGGAGGCAGGGGTTGTCTTCAACCCAGCCTGCTCCCTCTCCAATCTGGGACTCTTTGAGGGATTTCTGACTGCCCATTTAGGCCCGATCCTACTCATCTCACAATTCAGGACTGCTGGCTCACAATTGCCCACCTGCCTGCCTTCCTGATTTCCCCTAATGCTTCTGCCTGCCAACCTGATCTCCCCCTAATAATTCCCCTGCCAGCCTGATTGATGCCTAACTGCTCTCCTGACAGCCTGTTTACCCCCAACTTCCCTCCTCTACCGGCCTAGTCACCCCTAACTGCCCTCCCTTGCAGGCCTGGTCCCTGCCAACTGCCTTCCCCTGCTGGCCATCTTGTGGTGGCCATCTTGCATTTACATAGGGGGAGGATCTTTTGACCACATGGAGGCAGTCATCTTGTGTGTTGGATTGATGGTCAATTTGCATATTACTCTTTTATTAGATAGGATGGAGGCCTGATGCACAGGTGGGGCTCAGCGGGTTTGCCCTGAAGGGTGTTCTGGATCAGGATGGGTATTCCCTTGGGGCATGTGGTGACCTGGGTGAGGGACCTGTGATGGTTTGCAGGCCAGCCACGCCCCCAGCAACCCAAGCAGAGTCCCTGGTATGTAGGATTTATTTATCTTATACAATTGTAACTTTGTAGCCTGGAGTGGAGGCCTGACCTGCCAGGGTGTGTGAAAAGCTTGGCTTCCTCCATTGCAGAGGCAATCCAAACCTTGCTCTGTGGCAGCAGCCATTGAAACCTTGTTGCCTTAAGCAGAGGCTGGGGTGTACAGAAAATTTGGCTTCCTCCATTGCTGGGGCAACCCAAACCTCCTTCCTGCTCTTTGTGGCCATAGCCATTTTGGTTGGGCTAATTTGCATATTTGCTCTGATTGGCTGGTGGTCATGGTTGGCAGGCATGGCTTGTGGGTGTAGCAGGGGTACAGTCAATTTGCATATTGCTCTTTTATTAGATAGATGAGACTATGGCCTATGGCCATACCACCCTGAACGTGCTCAATCTCTTCTGAATATGGATTAAGAAGCTAACACTTTTACTTCATATTTATAAATCAAATTTTGGTTGGTACATTAGTAGTATTTCTTGAATTTTGTGTACATTTTTATTAGTTAACTAGAGGCTAGGTACACAAAATCTGTGCTGGGGTAAGGGGGTCCTTCAGTCCAGCTTGCACCCTCTCACAAACTAGGACCCTTTAGGAGATGTCCAACTGCCAGTTTAGGCTGATCTCTGTGGCAGTTGGACATCCTTCTCACAATCTAGGACCACTGGCTCCTAACAACTTGCCAACCTGCCTGTCTGATTGACCTAACTACTTTGTCTGCCTGCCTTATCATATCTAACTAGTTGTCTGCCTGCCTCATCGCCCCAACCATTCACCCACCTTCCTGCCTCATCGGCTCTAACTGCCTCTGCCTGCCTGCCTGCATGATTGCCCCTAAACCCTCTGCCTGCCTACCTGATCACCCCTAACCACTTCTGTCTCAGCCCCTGCTGCTGTGGTTTCATCCAGAAGGTCATCCAGAAG
The DNA here is from genome assembly GCA_004026805.1 of Lasiurus borealis. NCBI lineage: Eukaryota > Metazoa > Chordata > Mammalia > Chiroptera > Vespertilionidae > Lasiurus > Lasiurus borealis. The sequence goes on along the minus strand of PVJN01000388.1, from coordinate 110,387 downwards.
GACATCTGGAAGGCCGTTCACCTGCCTAGTCTAATTGCCATATTACACTTTTATTATGATAGATTATTATGACACCATAGCTTTTTTTTCTAGCATGTTTCCTGAATAGGTGCCAATCAAGCTGAAGGAAAATGTTTAATCTATAAAATTGTCTATGATCAATTTATTTTCTAATAAACACAATAAATCATTTTCCTAAGCTGGATCTTCGAAATGTGGTCAACGTCCTAAGTTGTATAACTCATGTGGTAAAAGCATGGTTCTATTGCTACTAAGGTCTCATTGTTGATATCTCATTGCCAAAGTAGCAGAACACAGAACATGCACAAATATAAAAGTGTAACACTTTTCTTAAGAGAATTCAGTTAGTCATTGGCTGCATAACTGTGTAATGTTTTCCTAGTGTATAGAACTGTAAATAAACTACATCCCCAAGGGTGCACAGCACATCTGGAAGATAATACATTGGTCAAATTTCTACTATTTGATATTTATTTTGAAATATTATTTTGTAGATAGATTTCAATACACACATTTTAATCAGAATTTAAGATTTCTGTATGATATTAGGAATACATATAAGTATCAAGTAATAATTATTTGCCTGGAAACCAATTGGAAATTAAACATTTATTTTCTGCCCCAGAGAAAAGTTAAAGGAAATATGGTACTCTCTGAATTAATGTTTCACCCATATAAAATATCCCTTAGAATGTATTAATGAAATCAATACATTAATTTAATGCTTTCATGGCCCATACCCATTATGCATAGTAGTGGTTCTCAAACCTGAACATGCATCAGAATCATCTCCAGGGTGATCTGTATATCGCTAAGCCACACTCCCAGGTCCTGGGTAAAATCCAAAATGTGCATTTCTAACAGGTTCTGCAATAGTGACTAGACACCATACTTTGATTAAAGTTATAGGTAATCAAGGAACCATCTAAGTTTAGCTGGTACACATCTATTGACATTTCCCCAAATAGAATGACAATGTACTGGGATAAGGCCTAGGAAGAAAAAAAAGAAAAAATGTCCTTGCTACAAACTATCTCCTTAGAAATTCATTCTAGAAAGTTGATTGAGGTGGAGAGTATTATTCTAAGTGAAATAAGCTAGTTAGAGAAAGGTAAATATCATATGATCTTACTCATTTGTGGAATATAATGAACAACATAAACTGATGAACAAAAATAGATCCAGAGACAAAGAAACATCAATCAGACATCAAACCTCAAAGAAGGTAGGGGATAATGGAAGTAAAGGGAAGAGATAAACCAAAGGAATTATGCATACATATAAGTCTGATCAATGAACACAGAGAACAGGAGGGTGGGGACATGAATGGGAGGTGAAGGGTAATGGGGGAATAAGGACACATATGTAATACCTGAATCAATAAAGAAATTAAAAAAAAAAGTTGATCGAATCTAGATAGAAATTGTTCAGAAGAATAGAGAATTAAGCATTGGACAATTTTTACCAAAATCTCCTGTTTGCTAAAGACTTTTTTCTTCATCCTTCACAAAAGTAACATCTTTATAAATCTTCTTTTTAATCTGTAAGTATGTGGAATCTAATAAACAGAATAAATCAACCTGCGATCTTCTCAGTAAGTATTGGTCTTACAAACTAAAAACCCAATAGTTTGCTTAAATGGTGATCCAAAATTCATCATGATTTCAATGAGAAGGCATGCATAAATATGCAAGTATTTTTAGTTATTTCAAATACATAAAATCACAGGCAAATTGCATCTGCCAGTCACAAGACATCACTATTCCCCATGTTTTTATCTGGTTTTAATCTTAATTGCTCTTTATGTCTCAACAGAATCCACATGCAAATTGTATGAACTATGTGTTCTTGCAAATTTTTAAACATAAAATCCATTTTACTAATCTCTTTTTAAAATTTTCCCATTATAAGAATTATGGGAAGTATCTTAAATTACTTACAGAAAAAAAAAAGCTTAAGTGACAATTCAGCCTTCTTTTACATCTGGAATAATATAATTTTAATTGTATGTTCTTTATTGGGAAAAGTAGAGTTGGACATTTTTTTGAGATTTCCAAAATGTTGTGTCTCTAAAGTTTAATCATATAACCAAAAATGTTAAGTGATATCTACAACAGTATCATGTGCTCCCTTCTAATTGGGAGAAAATAACCCTGATAAATATTTCCATAACTTTGAGAATTATATAATTGTGTACTATAGAAGATTCACTCTATTAACCCAAGTATTGATTCATATGTTTATCAATTTGGCTATTATATAAAAACTATAAGCCCAATGCATGAAGATTTGTGCTAGCATGTGTTTTCCTTTCCCTGGCTCCTGGCACCGCCTTTCCATTCTGGTCCAGCCCCTTTCCACTCAGGACCCAGAGCCGCCTCTTTATGCTCCGGGAGCCATCTCTTTCCACTCTGGGAACCTACACTTTCTGCTCTGGACCTGCTTTCCCACACTGCCCAAGAGCTCTGAGAGACCAGAGGTGGGGCAGAATGCATGTGTCATCACCATGGCAACCACACAAGCAACCTGCCCAATCGCTCAGCACCTGTGTATGCAAATTAACCACTATCTTTGTTGGGTTAATTTGCATATCACTCCTGATTGGCTGGTGGCCTAGCAGAGGTATGGTCAATTTACATTTTTGTCTGTTATTAGGTAAGACTAGAGGTCCAGTGTACAAAATACAAGCATTGGAGGGACCCTAAGCCTGGCCTGCACCCTCTTGCAGTCTGAGATTCCTCAGGGGATATCCACCTGCCAGCTTAGAGCCGATCCCCCCACGAGGATTAGTCCTAAGCTGACAGTCAGACATCCCTCTCCTAGTCCAGGATTCTCACAGTCTAGGACCTCTCACTCCTTATCATCTACCTGAAATGAAGGCAGGAGAGGCCCTTGCCACCACCACTACTCTCACCAGCCATAATCCTGGCTTCTGGCTGAGCAATGGTCCCCCATGGGAGAAGACTGACCACCAGGGACAGCTTCCTCATTGAGCATCTGCCCCCTAGTGGTCAGTGTGCCTCATAGCAACCAGTCATTCCACTGGTGTTCCACCGTTTGGTGGATTTGCATACTGGGGTTTTATTATATAGAATATTAAATTAGAAAATTACATTAAATAACATGTTTTAGTTATAATACAAAAATAAAAACTATTTTATTGTTGTTACTATTACAGATATCAGATGTCGCCCATTTTCCCCCCTTTACTCACTTCACTCTGTCCCATATTCAGCAGAAACCAGTATATCTCTCTAAGATCAAAAGGTAAAAGAGTGACCTTTATACAATTTGATATGTAAATGATTTCCTCCTATAAGTATCTTCTGTTAGACAAAATTTATATCATGGGATTTTCAATCCACTGTACAAACAGGAAGTGAGTATGTAAAATAAATTCCTCTATTCAACATAACAAAAATATTTCATCTACACTTTGTTTATCCATGGAAAGAAACTGAATATGTCTTCTGCAGTTTTACTCTAGGTCATCTGAAGGGCAGCCCCCGGATTCCTCTGATCCATGCATATTTTCCAAGGGCCAGAGAATAAGGCATGTTTGATATAGCATCTGCTGTAAGTCTATCATGTGGATACTGTATCTGCAAATTTTTGCCAAACTGTGAATAGATTCATATGTAAAAGGGGGAAAATACTCAAGGAACAATTGGAAAACCATCAAGAAATACACAAATACCATTAAACACCACTGATCAACCTACTCAGTATTACTTACCTCAATATGGTTACATATGCAATAGGTCAGAAGTTGGCTCCAAGACTTAAAGATGTTGTCTACATGTTTTATAACTTAAAATGCCTTAATTGCTTTGACATGATTCTGATCACTGCAAAAAATAACCATATTTACTAATCTTTCATTTCTATAGACAGAAAACCACAAGCAACTAAAACTTGTACTAAGTAGATTAGTATCAGAAATTGGAAAGCACTTATAATTTTTTTCTGTCATTAATATAGTTAGAAATATGGTGTTTCATAAAAGAAAAGAGGATCTAAATGTATTTAAGAAATTCCTTTGGGGGGGAGGGGAGAGAAAAGCCTTTGAAGTTGAGGACTATCCAAATCTCATACAACATCAATTGAAAGTAAACTAAAGCCTGAGTCAGCTGCTGCTCTAATATTTGTAAATTAATAAAATTTGTGCAAAATCTTATTTTCTACTAGCTTTAATAAACACTGTCCAAATTTAAGTGATTACAGATTCAAGAATGGTAAAAGAGCAACATAGAGTCATTTTAGTTTCCCTTGTAATGTTCAGGCTGTCTGATACAGATACCACCAACTTATGTGCACAGACCAGGTAACTAGAAGCAGCATCTGAAGGGAGTAGAAAATGCCACCAATAACCTCAAAAACATTAACTCCTCTCCCAGTCTTTTCAGCAACATTCATTAAATTGGATCTGTCAATGTTTGTTTTTCGAACCTTAGAGAATGCCTCAGCAAAAACAACATCTTTGTTTTCTAAGTACTCATAGTCTATAACAAAGCATGTAATATAAATAGTGGTACAAGGAGGAACACTTGTGAGAACATTGCTGAAGATCAGGGTAATTTCTAGAGGAGACAGAATATGTGCTGGGCCTTGAAGGGAGAAAGATTTCAAGTGGTAGAAATAGAGAGTTGCCTTCTTTTTATGAAGAGATGTCATACTTATACCACATTTTGTACATTTTTGCATCCCATGGCATTACCTAGAATGCCTTAATATAATAGGCATTCAGTATGTATTTATGCCTAAACATGTTTTAATATTTAAGAATTATATGAATATATTCATGCACATCTTGGCCCGCAGGAGATGACCAGGCCTGCCAATTAGGGGATGGCACTGCCCCCTTCACCCCACCACTGCTGCCCAGCCTCCCTCTGTGGGAGGCAACTGGACAGGCTGATCAGGGGATGGTACTGCCCCTCCCCCATTGCCTTTCTGATTGCTGCCCCCCACCCATTGCCATTCCATCCCTCTGCTCACTGGAATGCACTTTGGTTGGCCTGGTGCCATCCCCCAGTCCCCACACTGACTGGGTGTTCTGCCGTTCAATTAATTTGCATATTATGCTTTTATTATATAGGATTGCCTTTTTATAACTAAGTTTAGACTTACATAAAGGTTATAAAATAATACACAGAGTTTCTGTATACCCATCAACAGGTCCCCTAATATTAACTTCTTATAAAGTTTTACTACATTATTATAGTTAAGATATTAACATGGCACAATATTATTAACTACTAGTGGCCTGGTGCATGAAATTTGTTCATAAGGGGTGTCCCTCAGCCCAGCCTGTACTCTCTCCAATCTGGGACCCCTCGGGGTATGTCTGACTGCCAGTTTAGGCCCGATCCCACAGGGCAGTCAGACATCCCTCTTGCTCTTAACTACTCACCTGCCTGCCTGATTGATGCTAACCACTCTGCTTGCCATCAACTGCCCTTCACTTCCAGCCTGCTTTCCCCCAACTGCCTCCTTGCCAGCCTAATCATCCCCAACTCCCCTCCTCTCCTGCCTCTGCCTCAGTTCTGCCACCATGGTTTTGTCTGGAAAGATATCTGAAAGGTCTTCCGGAAGGTCTCCCAGTTTTGTATATTATCCTTTTATTACTATAGATAGCACAGATTCAATTAAATTTTACCAGTTGAGCCACTAATGATATTTTTCTCTCATTTCATTGTTATTATTTCTCCTTAATCTCCTTCAATCTCTAACAGTTAATCAGTTTTTGTCTTTCACAAGATTGACATTTTCCTAAATAATAGTAAGTTATTTTTATAAAGCATCTCTCAGTCTGGGTCTATTTGATGTTTTCTCATTATTAGAATGAGACTATTTACATGATATCTTGCTTCCAAAAGGGAAGAGATGAAGGTAATAGCCCCTTTAAAAGCTATAGAACATTACTTCAGTTGCAAGGAATTAGGCCAGCCCAGATTCAAGGGGATGAACTATAGATTCCAGCTCTGGATGTGAGGAACAGATTGACCTACAGAAATGGAAGTAATAGATGGTGGCCATCTTGAAGATTATCTGCCGGAAACCAAACATTGTTTCACTATGAACAGGAGACTAGAAGAATGCTCAACCTTAATTGCTCTGAAAGGTCAGAGCTAATCACTCACTGTTTAGTTGAAAACATTGTTAATTGAAGCAGCCTCTACCTGTTTGTTTCATGTTAATTTCTGTTTTGTTATTTCCTGCCTAAAAGCTAGGGGTATGTCCCAAAGCTTTAATAAAAGGGAGAAAAAGGCCAGAGCAAGTGGTAGTCCTTTCCACTACAGGAAGGCTCCCACCTGGCCCCACAATATCGCCAAATTAATATTTTCTAGTCGCTCTCTTCATTTGAGTGCAGCCTCCTTCAGAACCCAAACCCTGAACCGAGAACCCTGAACCACGAGGGACATGGAAAGGAGTTCCCACATCTGGCGCCTGACCACGGGATGTCTGGAGGAGAAGGTATTTTCCGCCTTAGAGCGAAAGAAGGAAAATTCACCAAGGAAAATGGTGAGGGAAAATTCACCTAGGAAAAGGTGAGGGGAATTCAATGAAAGCAAAGCCCATGGATTAACTGCAGAGTCCCAATCCGTAATTAGGGTGGGAACGTCTTTTGCAGCCAGGCTAATGGGGAAGAATTAGGTTATAAATATAAAGTAAACTTTATTATAGACTTTTGGTTTGCATGCTTAAATAATGTGGTTTCTTGTTCAAAATAAAATCTTAGTTTGCATTTGGAATCTGAAATCTGTAATAAATGAAACTCCACTGCTGAAACCGCCTCTGGTGTGGAGAAATTCAAAGGTGGCAGGAGAGGGCAAGGCTATCTGCTCTCCTGCAATGAGATTACTTAAGGTTTTGTTTAAAAATTATAGAAGAACTCGCAGGGAAATGCTAATCATGGCCAAATTAGGTGCTAGTTATTACTTTGGAAAGTGAAAAGAAAAAAAAAATTAAGATCTGTCTTTATCTTTTAAGAATGAATAGAAATTCGGCTAGATCTGTTACTGATGCTTTCCCCTGAAGTAAGCAGGATGTGGGGGAAGGGAGAGACACTGTGGCAATCCAATATGAAAGCCCACTCTCCCAGTATACTAATCTAAAGTTTCCTTTCTTGCCATGAAAAAGTTTTACAAATTTAGAGATGTGTCTAAAATTTCTGTACTCGTGAGGAGAGAAGCCCGGATTAAAAATAAATGCCTGCAATTGTTCACCCTTTTGGACATATTAGACAGGGTTTTAATCTGGAATCTCTCCACAAAAGCTGCAGAAAAAGAAAAATTGAGAACTGGTCTTCATTTTTTAAGAAAAATGGCGGAAAGGAACCAAAAGGAGATTTTGTGTTATTAATCAAGGTTTTCAGCTAAATGCAAATTAAATTGGGAGAAAATAAAATAAAATTTCTCTAATTAGGAATTCAAATATGTTGTTCATTGGTCTAATTAAAAAAGAATTCTGTGATTTCCAACTGAAAAATTTTAATATAAAAATTTTATAATTGATATCTTAAGATAATTATAAAAATATTGTAATCTTTAAATCATATATAAATAAATACATACATATATATATATATATATATATATATATATATATATACATATATTTGATGGTTTTTTCCATGTTAAAATTTCAAGGCTTTATCAGAGATGATTCTTGGAAAGCTCCATGGGCCCAGAGTAATACAATAAATTTGTTCTCTCTTCTTAAAGGAAATCTTTTTTAAATTTAACCAATCTAATATACTTGAAATTGCATGGAAAACTTTATTAAATAAGAATTAAAAACTATATTTTAAATGTTATGAAGATTTTGGTCTCTAAGAAGGGCAAAATGAAGTAACTAAATATTTCTTAAAATTCTACCAACAGAATTTAAAATAACAAAAAGCTCATAGCCGCCTGTATTCTTAATTAAGCTAAAGACGGGACATTTGTGGCTTGTGAATCAGACATAAACATTTACTAAATTTATTTTGCTTTTTAAATTAAGATACCTACTTTAATTAATAAATTAGCCTTTTAGATAAAAATCAAGATTTTCAGCTAAAAAAGCGAACATCTTTGTAAGCAATTTGATTAAGTATTCTAATAAAGTAATTAAGACCTTGTCAATACAAAAAGAAACTGATAGCCTGTTTGAAATTGAATTGCCATGGCCTAGAACAAAGAATATCCTTACATGATATTATTCTACAATGTCATTATAATTTTTTGACAACTATCCCAAACAAACTTACAATCTAATTCTTTGAATATTTGGTAGCAATTTTAAAAATAACATGAAAGGAATTAAGGCGGTGAGAAGGCACTTGAGTGTTTTATATTGGGCTTTTCTTGCTCTTTTTGCCAAGAGGGACCCTCCCACAGCTATTTCCTGAGCTTTCTGTTCATGCTGAGGTTGAAGCCTCATGTTGGCTGGTACCATGGATCTGTCTCTCACCCAGTGGTGTGAGCTGGGCCCTCCCTGGAGAAGAAACCTGGGTTCCCCAAGATATGTGATCAGTGCTGGGACCCTGCCAGCAGGCAAGGGGATCCCAAGGCAGGTACTGGGCGTGGAGGCCACAGGGGCATTGGCTACCAAGGAGACAGAACTGAACCTCACATCAACCTGCTTGGCTCCAGAGGATGGCTGGTTAGCCAGTGACGGGTAAGATTCCTCAGAGGAGGAACAACCTAAGACAGGCACAGTCACAGAGGGGCCATCAGGAGAAAACTTAGGGATCAACAGAGGTGAAGCACAGATCCTCACCCCCGCAACACTGCAGTGGCTTGAACCTTCGCCCCTTCTGAGGGAGGTCTCCTGCTCTATGGCTGCTTCACTTCTCACCCCCAGCTCCAATCAGGACCCAGGTGACAAGACAGAGATTTGGCCCAGCTCAGTTCGGGACACAGATGACAGACAAAGATTTGATGCAGCTTAGATTGGGACCCAGCAACAGACAGACTTGGCTGACAGCTGCCCTATATTTTAAATCCAACCTAACACCAGGAATGCTCAGGGCCTACTCAAGAATGCAAATAATCCTTTCCACTAATATTTTCAGGGTAAAACTAAGATGGTTGTTAGAATATTAAATTTGGCAATAAAATAGTAGTCGTCAAGTTTTCAGATTAATTTAATTGGCTAATTGAAATAAGTAAATATTCAAGAAAATTTAATTGTACTGGAAAAAAGTTGTTCCTAAACTATTAACTAAAATTTCTATTGGTAGCTCATTGCATGGTAAAATTACTTAACATGCAATAAACATAAAGCAGTCATATTTGCATTATAATTTTTTTCCAAAAGCCTCCTAATAATTAAATACAAAAAGGGGGGATAGTACAGTAATATTATGTAAGCAAAAGTATCCTGAAAGTAAATTATATGTAAGGAAAAGTATCCTGTAAGCAAATTACATCTATATTTTTTTTTTTTTTTTTTTTTTTTACTTAACAGCAAGATACCCATGAAAAACATACATAGTATTAAAATAAACCAAAGGAAAATCATTTGG
>PVJN01000388.1:89403-100752 GCA_004026805.1 Lasiurus borealis | reverse complement strand
ATGAAGATGAGAGGAGAAGCAGTCCAGAGATGGAAGATGCTGACGACACCCTGCGATCCTAACAGTCAGCAGCTGTCCATCGATGCAGGTTGCCCAGGACCAAACCAGAGAGGGTTGGACCTGCATTGCCACCATTTGTCCACCATCCAGAACTGAAATATCATTGCTAACATGTACACTCAAAAAACTGTTGGATTTTGGAACTGGAACTCAAAGGACTGTTGGCCCAGAAAGAAACTTACTGCAGACTTATTCATTTACCTCTTAGTATAGCCATTGTTGCTTGTCTTATTTTTTGTTCTTAATATTTATTTCTATTCTGCAGATGCAAGATTTTTTTAGAGGAGAGAAAACGGGGGAGATGCTGGAAACCAAACATTGTCTCACTATGAACAGGAAACTAGAAGGCTGGTCAACCTCAATTACTCTGAAAGGTCAGAGCTAATCACTCACTGTTTAGTTGAAAACATTATTAGCTGAAGCAGCCTCTACCGGTTTGTTTCATGTTAATTTCTGTTTTGTTATTTCCTGCCTAAAGGCTAGGGGTATGTCCCAAAGCCTTAATAAAAGGGAGAAAAAGGCCAGAGCAGGGGGAAGTCCTTTCCACTAGAGGAAGGCTCCAGCCTGGCCCCCCAAAATCGCCAAATTAATATTTTCTAGTCTCTCTCTTCATTTGTGTGCAGCCTCCTTCAGAACCCAAACTCTAAACCGGAAGCCCTGAACCGGGAACCCTGAACCATGTGGGGCGTGGAAAGGGGCTCCCACAATTATCTATCACAACTGGGTTTTAAAAAATATTTTAAAAACCAACTTAACAAGACAAGACAACTGTGAAATCTGGGCATCTGTTACTATCACAACAAAATTTTTTCATAATCTAAAATGTCTTTAAAAGAGGGCTAATTGTTCCTGCTCTGCTTCCTTCACTATGCCAAGAAAGATTGCTGCTAAGATCCCCCTTAAAAAACAACTTCTGGATACTGCTTTGTGGAGATCTGCTACAGTCTGACGTCAGGGCCATAACCCCTCTTACAAGCTGCATTAGCCAATGACTGAGTATGGCAATGACCAGGGTATTTCTGCTTGTCACAGTATTCCTCTAATGAGTACTCCACTCAGGAGCTCTCTATCAACCTATAGAGATGTATTCACAGTTATACTACAGTCTGAGGCTTTGCCTACCCAAGTCTCCTTCCTACTCTTGTCCATTCATGGATGTGAGATCTGTATTATATGTAATTACTGTGTGTGTTTTTTTAATACTTAAATTTCAAAAAGGATGTCACCTATGTAAAAGGAAATAAAATGAAAGTAGAAAAAGATTAATTAATAATATTCACATTAATCAATATAAATATCTTCACAAATATTAACCCTTAATCTCTTCTTTTTAAATATTTTTATTGATTTCAGAGAGAAGAAAAGAAAAGGAGAACTTGGTAGAAACATCAATGATAAGAATCATGGATTGGCTGCCTCCTGCATGCCCCTGGCTGGCAATTGAGCTCACAATCCAGACATGTGGCCTGGCCAGGAATAGAACCATGACTTCCTGGTTCATGGGTTAATGCTCACCCACTGAACAATACTGATCAGGCTTAATCCCCTCTTTTATTTTCAGCATTCATCCACGTAGAGCAGGAATCTCTTCTTAAAAACTGTATGATAAAATCTTAACATCTCAACTGACTTTTATATAAAACTATATCTTTTTTTAAACTATATTTTATTGACTTTTTACAGAGAGGAAGGGAGAGAAATAGAGGGTTAAAAATATCAATGAGAGACAAACATCGATCAGCTGCCTCCTGCAGAGCCCCTACTGGGAATGTGCCCGTAATCAAGGTATGTGCCTCTGACCGGAATTGAACCTGGGACTTTCAGTCCATAGGCCAATGCTCTATCCACTAAGCCAAACCAGTTTCACACTAAAACTACATCTTTAAATAAAAAATATACAGTCCTTGTATATATTTTTTTGGAGAAAATAAAAAATATTCCTGGGCAACACAACGTAATTAAATATTACAGTGGAGAAATATTACTCTATAGCCAGGTATCAATCCAATCAAAGCATCTGACCACCACCTGGTCAAATAATAAAACCATTTCCATTAAGAATAGAAACAAGGCAAGGATACACACTCTCACTACTCCTGTTCGACATAGGTCTGGAAGTACTAGCCATTGCTATCAGACAAGGAGAAGACATAAAAGGCAGCCAAATTGGAAAAGAAGAAGTAAAACTCATTATTTGCAGATGACATGATATTATACATAGAAAACCCCAAACACTCCAAAAAAATAAATTACTATACTTAAGAAATGAATATGGCCATGTACCAGGATACAATGTTAACACCCAGAAGTCTATGATTTTCTATACACCAATAATGAACTGACAGAGAAAGAAATTAAAAAAGCAATCTCATTTATCATTGAAATAAACAAGCAAACAAACAAAATAAGTTACTTAAGAATAAACTTAACCAAGGAGATAAAGTGCCTGTATTCAAAAAAATTCAGAATGCTAAAAAAAAAAAGAGATAGAGGAAGACATATACAGATGGAAGAAAAACTGTGTTCATGGATTGATAGAATCAACATCATTAAAATGTCCACACTGCCTAAAGCAATCTATAAGTTCAATGCAATCCCCATTAAAATACCAATGGCATACTTCAAAGACCTAGAAAAATTCTCCAAAATTCATCTGAAAAAAAAAAAAGACTCCAAATAACTGCAGCAATCTTGAGAAAAAAGAACAATGTTGAAGGGATCACAACATCAGATATAAAGCTATACTATAAAGCCATTGTTCTTAAAACTGCCTGGAACTGGAACAAGAACAGACATGTGGAACAGAACAGTGTTATGCCCAGAGTCCGGGGTCCCCAATAATCCACCACTAAGGAGCCTTTTCCAATGCAAAAGCAAAGAGTCTTTATTCAAACCCGGGTTTGGCTCTCAACCTCTTTCTGGCTCAGCAGTGAGGCGAGAGAGCGAGCCGGGCAGGAACAATGAGTTTTACGGGGTAGGATAATTGGGAGGGCTTAGGAAAGTGACAAGGGTTACAGAGATTGGTCACTTGAATTAGGGTCTTTCTGTGGTTTAGCCTTATTAGGACCCTCGCTGTGTTTCTGGAGCTTCATTGGTCCATTTGGGTGGTGGCCGGGGAAGCTAGGACATTGCTGGCACACCTGTGGCCCCTCCCAGAAAAGGAAGGGAGTTTAGTCAGGGGGCCCAGCCCTATAGGACAAGATGGAGGGGTATTCATTTCCTTTCAACAGAGAACTCAAAAAATGGCACAAGCCATTATGCTCAATTAATATTAGACAAAGGAGGCAAGACCATACAAAGACAGTCAAGACAGTCACTTCAATAAATAGTGTTGGGGAAAAAAAACTGGAAAGATATTTGCAAAAAAATAAAACTAGACTACCAACTTACACCATTCACAAAAATAAACTCAAAATGGATAAAGGATTTAAACACAAGATGGGAAACCATAAAAATCTTAGAAGAAGCCATAGACAGTAAAATAGCAGACATTTGTCATAGCAATATATTTAACAATATAGCTCCTAGGCCAATGGAAACTAAGCAGGAAATAAACAAATGGAGCTATGTCAAAAAAAAAAAAAGCTTTTGCACAGCAAAAGTGTAAGGTTTCAAAAATCAGGATTGGGCTGGAGTTAACACAGCTCAGCTTAAAATCATATCCCCCAGTTACATCCTGTAATTACAGTTTCAGGGTTGAGAACAGAGCATAAACTCCTAGGATGCTGTAATCCAGGTGCAGGCTGATAATCTTGTGTAACAATACAGCCTGTAGCAAAATTGCAACAGGAGACATGGTCCCGATGTCTCCAGAAACTAGCCCAGAGATAACCATCAGTCCCATCCATTATCATAACCCCTTGGTAACCAGAAATATGCGGAGTCTGTAGATTGTGAGATGTGTGCAGGAATGAGGAAATAAAATTCTGTATAACCCTGTTGCTTGTCACATAGTATATAAGTTCAGCTTTGTATGGACTCGGGGCTCTCAGCCTCTGCTCTGTTTTCAGAGTATGTTGTGAGCCCCAGCATGCTGGTGAATAAACCCTTTGCTGTTTGTATGAGAACGTCTCTTGGAGCCTTCCTTTGAGCGGCGAGCGTTTCGACCCTAACAAAAGAAACCATCAGCCAAACAACAAGAAAAACCATTGCATGGAAGAACATATTTGTCAATGTTATCTCCAATAAGGGTTCAATCTCCAACATTTATAGTTAACTCAAACAACTTAAAAGGAAGATAAACAACCTAATCAAAAAATGGGCCTATAGAGTCAGCATTCATCCACGCAGAGCAGGACTCTGTTCTTAAAAACTGTATGATAAAATCTTAACATCTCAACTGACTTTTATATAAAACTACATCTTCAATGTAACCCTAATATTTGGGGAATAGTAATCTGAATCCATGCTAGCAAACTCAATGTAACCTATAATTAAGTCCCTAACTTCTTTCCAGATACTGATCTTGCAGAACCTGTTCCTGTGAACAGTGTACTGCCCCAAAGGGAAGGTTATTGATGCTGACGCCAGGCCAGCTATCAGATATGGCCTGGAGACCCCCAACACCTGTAAGGCCTGCAAAAAGGACTGGAATCATAATCCATGTTTATTGGACAATGACCACAGAGAAGGAGATATAAGGAAAGCCGAAGGCATATTCCTTCACTCAGATTTGGAAGGCTGTTCCCTGAGTCCACCAGTGTATTAAACGGTGTCCTTCCTTTTTCTTAGAAGTGTCTTTGTTTTTCTTTGGTCTGCTGCAGCAGTATATTTCTTAAACCATACTGGCTCCTCAAATCCTTAACTACTAAGTATAAGTAGCTCAATTCAGAGAAAAATGTGTCAAATCTTACTCATAGGACATTCTATAATACTGCTACCACCAACCAAAACCATTTCCTCAGACCTTAGTTTATACTGTTTTCTTTAACCATTACTTGTTGTTTCATATTCTCTTATTTAGAAGCCCTAAAGCTTCAAAGGTCTTCTGCATGAAACCACATGGAACAGGAAATGGAGGCCACTACATCCATCTTCTGTTGTCCCATAGACCACCCTCTTCCAATGGGACCCTGACTGCCATCCCAAACTATGAACCTTTTGCCAGCAGGAAGCAGCCAGTAAGACAGTTGGGATTTCCTTATCAAAGGGGGGACTGAAGAAGGAATTTTATGGGGACGTAGGCAGGCTTAGGGATTTTTTAGAATTGGGGTCCATGGAAGCATGGGGCCATGTTATAGTAATAATAATAATAAGGACAAAATATAAATATTAAATAAGAATTGAGTGTTACATCTTAAAGAGTGAAATGAAGTGTAGACACCCTTAAAGTGATGTGCATGTAAGAAATAGATAAAGAAGTTTGGACCTCACATGTAAGACCATATAGCAGGACTCCTGGGATCTGCTGATAAGACACACTGAAGACTTCCACTTCAGCACATAAAAGGAGAATGCCTTAAAGTGTTATGCCCAGAGTTCAGGGTCCCCAATAATCCACCACTAAGGAGCCTTTTCCGATACAAAAGCAAAGAGTCTTTATTCAAACCCTTGTCTGTAAAGATCCTGATTCCACCTTCAGTTTTGAATGATAGCCTTGTTGGGTATAATATTCTTGGGTTCAGACCCTTGTTTTGTATCACTTTATATATGTAATTCCTTTCCCTTCCAGCCTGGTGTTTTTCGGTTGAGAAGTTAGTTGCTATTCTAATAGGAGATCCCTTGTAGGTAACTTTCTGTCTCTCTCTGGCAGCCTTTAAGATTCTTACTTTGTCGTTACTGTTTGCCAATTTAATTATGATGTGTTTTCTTGTCAGTTTTTTGGAGTTCAGTTTGTTTTACACTCTGTGTACTTCTTAGACTTTCATATTTTTTTCCTTGCCAATATCAGGGAAATTTTCTGTCATTATTTCTTCAAATAGGTTTTCTACTGCTTGCTTTTCTTCCACTCCTTCTGGTATCCCAATTAAGCATATGTTGTTTCTTTTTGTGTTGTCCCAAAGCTCCCTTAGGCTCTCTTCTTGTTTTTTAAGTCTTTTTTCCAGTTGTTGCTGTGTTTGTGTTTGTTCCTTTCTTGTAATTTGCTGATGCGGTCCTCAACCTCTTTTAGTCTACTGATTAGGCCTTCCATTCTGTTCCCTATTGTAGCTATGTCATTCTTCATCTCCTCTTGGTTTCATTTCATATTGGTGACATTCTCATTCATCTCCTTATAATTGTCATTGAGTTGTGTGATTCTGTCGTTCAGTTGTGTGTATTTGTATTCCATCTGTTTAAACATCCTTAAAACCATTACTCTGAATTCTTTCTCTGAAAGGCTGCTCACTTCAATTCCATCTAACTCCCTTTCTGGTGATTCCACTTTTTGTTTCCTTTGGGGATTGCTTTTACATTTTCCCATGTTTTTCTGTAATATTTTAATTGTAGATCCAATTGTTTTACTACCCCAGTTTTGTTTTGTTTTAATTTTTTTTTGGGGGGTGGGGGAATTGTACTGGTGTATTCTCTCAGTTTTCCTGTGTTTGTTAATTTATTGTAGTTTCCTACTTGAGCTATTTGGGTTCTCTTCATGTAGATCTGTGAGCTTGTGTATTACAACTGTGGTGTCTAGAAGTCGGCAGACGTGGAGAGGATTGTCCCTATTTTTGCTGTTTTTCACCCTTAATTGAGATCACGTGTGCCCAGCAGGGATACCCAGTGGCACCATGGACACGTCTATTGGGGTGATGTGTTTCAGGAGGTGTACATTCTAAAGAGGCATGACTGTGTGCCCAGAGTTAAAAACTCACACCCACGGGGGCTTTCAGTGGCTCCCAGGCACTGCTTAGGGGGTGGACCTCCAGAAACACGCTACTGAAAACCCGCCTTGAGTGGTGGCCTCGAGGGCCCACTGCAAATGTGATGACCAGGGAGCTTCACAAACCAGATAAGAGGTCATACCCCAGACAGGGAGACCATAATGAGCAAACACAGGGACTACTGCACCACAGATGGGGAGACCCTGACACACAAACACAGGTACTAGGGTGCTTTGTAAACTAGAATGAAGGCATGCTCCAGACTGGCAAACTGGGGTACACGGAAATGCGTTGACCAGGTAGTCATGCAGCTGAAATGGTGGCACAGCCAAAACTGTTGTGCACGCAGACGGTGCTGTGCATGCAGACTGTGTGGAGCGTGCACACAGTGCAGTGCACAGACATGGTTCAGTGCATGCATTCGTGGTGACCTAGGCATTCAGAAGCCTGGACCAGTGTGTTGCTGGCTGCAGCCGCAGCTGCGCCTATGTTGCTCGGGAGAGGGAGGTTTCACTCACTGCTTTGGAGGCTGAGTTCCCAGGATGTGTGGGTCTGAAGGGTCCATGGGTCTGTGGGACTCTGGCTGGAGTGGCTATTGGGTCACAGGGCAGCTCCAAGGACTGGCTGGCTGGTGGTGTTGATGAGTCCCCAAAGAAAGGCCGTTTTCCCCTTCAAGATGGTGTGGACTTCGTCCTCGAGTCCTGCAGTCTGGGGAGTGAAAACTGCAATGGCAGTCTCTCCTTGTCCAAGAGAGCCTGAACTGCCAGCTCCCACTGCTCACGTGAGTTTCAACTGTCCTTCACACAATCAATCACACACCCACCACACTTACCCATACACTCTCCTTTTGTCTCCTCACTCACTTCCTATCCCTCACCTCCATCCTGCCAGCCACCATCTGTTTTTCTCTTTGGCTGCTTTTAATATTCTTACTTTGTCATTGTTGTTTGCCAATTTAATTATAATGTGCCTTGGTGTCTTTCTTTTGGGGTTCATTTTCCTTGAGACTCTGAGCTTCTTGAATTTGTGTGGATTTTTTCTTCCCTATGTCAGGAAAATTTTCTGTCATTATTTCTTCAAACAGATTTTCTATTCCTTGCTTAGTTTTTTCTCCTTCTGAAACCCCTAACCTACTTCTCCAAAAGTAAGAAATCCCCCAAAATAAGACCTACTTCTAGTTTTGCTTCTCGCTGTAATATAAGGCATCTCCCCAAAATTAAGACCTCCCCAATAATAAGGCCTCTCCCAAACATAAGTCCTCTGTGGAATATAAGGCCCCCGAAGCTACCATAAGGCATCTGACTTCTGATTTAAAGAGACCTCACATTGCCTGAACAGTTCCGGCTGCTCTGTGGCCTAGCAGTGAGCTGGTTTGCGATAACAACTACTACCGTACCTTATATAGGTAATAAATTTCATTTTCTTTTTGCTCAACAATAAATGTTTACTGTATTCTTCTTCGTGGGGAAATAAGATATCCCCTGAAAATAAGACCTAACGCATCTTTGGAAGTGAAAATTAATATAAGACACTGTCTTCTTTTCAGGGAAACAGGGTATTATGCAGATGTTGTTTTGTTTTGGTTGTCCCAAAGTTCCTTTAGACTCTCCTCCTGATTTTTAATTTTTTTTTCCCTAAAAGCTGCTGTACTTGGATATTTTTTCCTACCTTGTCTTTTAGCTCAATGATGTGCTCCTCTGCTTCTTCTAGTCTACTTTGATGGTTTATATTTAGTTTTTTTTAGTAGTGATATCATTTTTCATTTATTTTTCATTCTTCTTCATTTCCTCTTGGTTCTTACTCATATTGTTGAATTTGTCTTCCATTCTTTTCAGCCACCTTATGAACAATTCTCTGAATTCTTTCTCTGGTAGGTTGCTTGCCTCCATGTCATTTACTTCTTTTTCTGGTGACGCCCACTTTTCTTTCACATGCAGGCTGTTTCTTTGTCTCCCCATGGTCTCTCTTCTCCAGGTGTCTGGTTATATAGTTCTCTTTCTCCTTATCCCAGGTAAAATCTGACCTTTCCATGTTGGAGTGTATATCTCCTCTAATTTGAGTGTTTATGCCAATTGCGGACCAGTGTTCTAGGGTTCACAGCTGTTCAGTGGGTTCTGTAGTTGTAGATTTTCAGGCTTCCAATATCATCCACTTTCCCCTTCAAAATGGTGTGGTCTCCATATTTGAGCTGTTGGTTCAGGGAGGGAACCTAGCACATTCACCTACTTTTATATATACTTTTTTATTTTCATTTTGTTGAGAAAGGGATCTTGAGGGTAGCTGTCCAATCGATTTTCTATATCAAGCATGGGGAACATCTTGCCCCACTAATCATTTGGTCTGGCCCTGGGCTCCGTGCCACCACTGCTGATGCCACTGTTGTCAAAGCTGCCACCACCTCCCATGCTCTGCACCCCTGATTCGGCTGGTTTCTGCTCTGCTCTCTATTGCTCCAGCCAAATATACCTAATTTAAAGATTATTAAAACTTGAACCGGTTTTTAACATTAAGGATTTGGTCTTGACCCAGAGTTAATTATTTTTCATTTTGATATTAAAATTTTATATGATACTAGAGGCCTGGTATATGAAATTCGTGCAGAGTGGTATATGTCCCTCAGCCCAGCCTGCACCCTCTCCAATCTGGGATCCCGGTAGGATAGAGCCTAAGTGGGCAGTCAGACATCCCTTTCACAATCCATGACTGCTGGCTCCCAACTGCTTGCCTGCCTGCCTTCCTTATTGCCCCTAACCACTTCTGCCTGCCAACCTGATCACCCCCTAGCTACTCTCCTGCCAGTATGATTGATGCCTAACTGCTCTCCTGCCAGCCTGTTTGCCCCTAACTTCCCTCCCCTGCAGGCATGGTCACCACCAACTTGTCTCCTCTTCCAGCCTGGTCATCCCTAACTGCTCTCCCTGCAGGCTTGATCACCCTCAACTTCCCTCCCTTGCAGACCTGGTCCCTCCCAACTGCCCTCCCCTGCTTGCCATTTCATAGTGGCCATGGAGGCAGCCATCTTTGAACACATGGGGGCAGCTATCTTCTGTGTTGAAGTGATGGTTAATTTGCCTATTCCTCTTTTATTAGATAGGACACTTTGAATGTCAGAGAAACTGTTATGAAAACATGACCACCCATTTCCTTTCCACCTTGCCGCCCAAGGGCACAGAAGTTGCAAAGCTGTGGTCACTTCATAGGTAACCTTAATAATTTCTGCTCCAGCATGGCCTGTGCAGGTTTGTGACATCATAGGCAGGCATGGACCACCCAGTACCCATTACTGCCAAATGCTGTTTTATGTAAGTGCTGCTGGCAGGGATTTGCCAATTTCCTGCCCTGCTGCTGCCTTTGGAAACAGAAAGCAGCTTGTTAGAGTAAAATTTCTCTTTTTTCCTTTTCCTGCTTTGCCCAGGTGGGGAAGACAATCATATAACTTTAGCTAGTGTTCTTTATGTAAACTTCCCTGGGTTAACAGATATGCAACCTTCACAAATTTATACTTTAAAATTAACCTTAGAGTCTTAAATTCTTAACCTAGCAGAGAAACCTTTGGTTCTGAATGACACACAAAGCCTACACAGGACAGAGACATAGTGCTTTCTATCTTCATAAAGATAGTGAAGAGCAAACCAAGCTAGTAATCAGTAATCCAGGTACTATCACAAAGAGGTTCTCACAATTCAAACCTGTCCATGTGTTCCTCCTTTTGAAAGCAGCTGAGTCCAAGTAAATTGGGACTTGCCCTATTTTCAAACAGACTGAATCATACATCAACACGAAACATTAACAGAAACATTCTCAGACACAATATTTACAAGTGAACACAATGTACAGACATTTCACAAGGTACTCCATTAAAAGCAATATATCTCATCCTGTTTTTGGGACTTGCCCTTCTCAGATCCTTAGCATTTTCCAGTGGACGATTTTGGCCATGTGGCTTGTCCAATTGCTTCCCATTCCCCATATGTCATTTTTGCCATTTTTCAAAGAAAAACCATCTCAGGGCTATTCTGAGAACATCCAAGAATCCTAGATTGGAGGGAGAATTGCCTCTTTGATCTCTTTAGAGATGGGCAGGGAATGAAGCACTCATTTAGTTGATGGCTGGGCTTTGTATTGCAACTGACAGAAGACTAATGCTCTAATCTGACCCAGCACCAGTTTATCCTTCCATGGGAGACTTTTTTTTTCCTAGCAGCAGTTGCCCAAGTGGCCTTTTCTTGACTAACCAATTTTGGTTTTGGCCCTGGAGAATACATCCAGAAAGAAGCAGTGAAAGTGATAGAGAGATATTGTTAAGCCCGGAACGCAAGCCGCACTTACAGAGCACCAAGAGACGATCTCATGTAAAAACAAAGGGGTTTATTCAGACCAGCATGCTGGGGCTCACAACATACTCCGAAAACAGAGCAGAGGCTGAGAGCCCCGTGCCTTTGTTACATGACCAATTTATACTGGGGGTCGGGGGGTGGAGAGCTGTTTGAAT
>PVJN01000388.1:44987-79370 GCA_004026805.1 Lasiurus borealis | reverse complement strand
AATAAACATTAAAATGCCCATACTACTCAAAGCGATCTATAGATTCAATACAATTCGTATTAAAATATCAACAACATATTTCACAGACCTAGAACAAACTCTTCAAAAATGTATATGAAATCAAAAAAGTCCCTGAATAGCTGCAAAAGTCTCAAGAAAGAACAAAGTGAAGAGATCATAATACAGATAACAAGTGATACTACAAAGTCACTCTATTCCAAACAGCCTGGTAAGGACACAAGAATAAGCATATAGACTAATGGAACAGAACAGAGAAAGGAGAAACTGACCCAAGCCATAATGCTCAATTAATATTTGACAAAGGAAGCTAGGGCTTACAATGGAATCAAGACAGTGTCTTCAATAAATAGTGTAGGGAAAATTGGACAAGTACATGCAAAACAATGAAACTAGACCACCAACTTACATCATACACAAAAATAAGCACAAAATGGATAAAAAAATGTATATATAAGATGTAAAACCATAAAAATCTTAGAAGAAATCATAGGAAGTAAAGTCTCAGACATCTCTCATAGCAATATCTTCACTGATACATCTCCTAGGACAATGGAAACTAAGCAGAATATAAACAAACTAGTAGCCCAGTGCGCAAAATTTATGCATGGGGGAGGGGCTACCCTCAGTCTTGTCTGCACCCTCTTCAATCCGGGACACATTGGGGGATGTGCAACTACATGGACAATTTGGATTTTGTACTTCACGTGGTCCATGTACCATATATTATTTCACAATTTTAAAAAGTCAAAGACACTGGTCTTCATCCAGAATTTCTGCCTTAACTATACAGTCAATGTCATCTTCCATTCATGATTTGGATCACTATATAATATGAATAATATATAAGCATGATGCAGTCTGCATTTCTGAAATTTAATGACATGAATTTTAGCTATATATCTAAATGGAATTTAGATATATCATTTAAAAAAGCATTCAGCTTGATATTAAAAACTGTGGCTACTAAATAAGGTCTGTTTTCAACATTTTGCCAGTATTGTAAATTGTTTGTAATATCTTCCCATTTGGGGTTGCATGTCATGATTATAAATAAATTGTCATACTTTTTTTATAATTGCCATAGCATCTTGATATCACTGCTGCATATTTCTGGGACTACACTCAAAAGATGATGGAAGTATTATCATTTTATCAATCAGCATATTGACATTTTAAGATCTAGATGTGAGATAATTCATCAAACCACTATATTTTTCAACTCTCAGCTTCCATTGGTTTGCTTTAATGAAATTTATCCTATTGGCCTCCATTTTTTTAATATGAAGACACAATAAACTATTGAGTTAATTTTCCTACATTTAAAGTAGGATTGAATGTGTCCCACACAGAGAGATGAAATCTATAATACTTCATTTGTGTGACTCATGTCCTTACATTTTGTCTAGTATCATTGTCGAATGATGGAAGCCAATTTCAGCATGTTATAATTTCAAGAATTTCATAAAAAACTCGGAGGCTCAACAAGGGCTGAGTCAAATATGTAATCATCGGTTGGAATGCTGGAAAGGCACTTCCCCCAAACCTGAATAGGATGATTGTTTTCTGCCAGACAGCTCAGGGCATTTCAATCCAAATGTTATTGCCTCTGTTGGTCAAACACCTGAACAGCTGTAGGCTATTCCCCAAACTAATAATGTTTCTGTAAACCTTACCTTTGAAGTGTATTATCTCTACCTTGCCTTGGGACAAATTGTATTAATAAAAAGCACGGGTCCTGAGACAATGAGAACTATGAAGAACTTAGTTACTTTAGCTGAAATGCCTCTAATCACCAATGCCTTTCAAAATTATCTCTCATCATTAACTTATTTGATCTACACACAACCTTTCTCCAGATTTCTGAAACCTATTAAAGCTGAAACAAGAACCCCAGCAGTTGATTAGACTGTGGTCTCTGAATCTGTTCCCCAGCCTTTGTCACCATGTGGGAAAAGAATACGATATGTCAGATGAAAAAAATGGCAGCAGAATAGATGGACGTGTCTGGTGCCTTGTTGCTGAGCAGACAGAGAGAACAGCTGAGTGTTGCACTGGGAGTGTTTTTACCAAGTTAATGGACAGTTCTCCTCCAGGAGAAGGTGAAGGACTGCTGGATGGGGTTCCCCTGATCAGGCAGCTCCAATGCCACAAGGTTTTTGTCTCCCAGAGCCACCTGCACTAACATAGAGACCACACCATCTTGCCGGGGTAAGTGGATGTCTACATCGGCCTGAAAAGCTATAGCTGTAGCACCCACTGAACAGGCAGGAAACCCAGAAAACCACTCTCCACTTGGTTCAAACCCTCGGAATCAGAGGAGCTCCACACAACACACAGAAAGGTCAGATTTTACCTGGAATAAGATGAGGTCTCCAGTCCCTCAGAACAGAGACTTGCAACTGTGGAAACTGGAATGGGGGGAAGCTGAACCTAGAGAAATATGTGGATGTGGGGCAGGGCGTGATCCCTGAATGTGGAAGGGGACCTTCAGAGCTCTTAACAAAGGGGAGCTCTAGAAAGCAACTCATTTTGATCTGGGGCAGAAGGACAGCCTGGAAGTTATTAAAGTGTCGTGGCTACTCAAACAGGAGCGGGGAAGGGGAAGTGCACAGACTGCACACTTTCCTCTTGAGACCCTGGCTTCTGATGGCTAAGCCCAATACATAGCATCACCCAAATGGGGACATCATAAGAAACTGCAGGGAAAAGTTGTTTTTCTGGAATCAGGTGATCAGGGCACAGAATAACCATCAGAAATCAGCTCTGAGGCAACCCACCCCTACAAATCAGTAATGAGTACCTCAGAGAAAGCAGGATCAAAACACAGGCCAGGGAGGAACTATGCTTAGTCTCAGAGGTCAATTCCAAAACACTGCCATCCAGCAGATGACTCATAAATTGACTCTCGCATAATCACAAAAGAATAAAGAGATTAAGACACACCATCTGCTTAAAAACAACACTGATAAATTCCTAAGAGTGGGATTACAGGGTCAAATGGGAGATCCATTTTTAGTTTTTTGAGGAAACTCCATACTGTTCTCTACAGTGGCTGCACCAGTCTGCATTCCCACCAACAGTGCACAAGGGTTCCTTTTTCTCCGCATCCTCACCAACACTTGTCATTTATTGATTTGTTGATGATTGCCATTCTGACCTGTGTAAGATGGTATTGCATTGTCGTTTTGATTTGTATCTCTTGGATGATTAATGACTTTCAACATGTTTTCATGTGCCTCGGAAAGGTTCTATTTAGGTCCCTTGCCCATTTTTTTATTGGATCATTTATCTTCCTTTTATTAAGTTGTATAAGTTGGCTGTAGATTTTGGAGAATAAATCTTTATCAGTGATAACATTTGCAAATATGTTATCCTAAGAAATTACAAACACCAATCAGAAAGGATTTATGCACCCCTATGTTCATAGCAGCACAATTTACAATAGCTACAATTTGGAAACAGCCTAGGTGACCATCAGCCTATGAGTAGATCAGAAAACTGTGGTACATCTACACAATGGAATTCTATGCTGCCATTAAAAAGAAGGAATTCTTACCATTTGCAGCAACCTGGTTGGAACTGGAGAACCTTATGCTTAGTGAAATAAGCCAGTCAATGAAGGAGAAGCATCACATGATTTCACTCATTTGTGGATAATAAAGAACATTATAAACTGATGAACAAAAGGATAGATACAGAGACAGTAAAATTTCAAACAGACTGTGAAATTACAGCAGGAAGATTAAAGTTAAGTGAGCAAGATAAGAGATCAATCAAAGGACTCGTATGCATGCATATAAGCATAACCAATGAACATAGATACTGGGGGGTTGGGGTATGCCTGGGAGGGAGGGGGGCAATGGGGAGATATGTATAAAAAATTAAAAAAAAAACACAAACAACCCTGAGCAGCATTGGAAGGCAGGGAATTCCAATACCCTCCCAAATGGGAAACAGGAGTGCCAAACAGAATAATAGAGGAAGTAAATGACATCCACTGCTGCCCATTCTAATCTTTTATTTTTATTTTTTTATTTTTGCATGTTTTAATTTAAAAACTTTTTTTTCTTTTTTCCTCAATTGATTTTACCTTTTTAATTATTACATTTTTACTTTCAACAAGGATTATTACTAATACTATTTGACCTTTTTGAAAAAAAGAAGTGTCATTTTATTTTCTCTTTATTTTATTTTGGGATTACAGTTCTACATTCTATTTTCATCTTTTCTTTAGTATAATTTTATTCTATCTCAACTCAACCTTTATGCCAACACTCTCTTCCTAACTTTCTACATTTGTTGTCTTATTTCTCTTTACCTTTTCCAATTTTAGATTCTTCTTATTCTTTCTTTATACCTGGTTAAAATTTCACCCCACTTATATATCTAATTTCAAATCCCCTACTCCAAGTCCATAGACACCTCTCTCTTCTCTGTCTTCGCTATTCAAAAAATTGTTATTTTCTATGTCTTTTGTTGTTGTTTGCTTGAATGGTGATTATCAATTTTTTAATACTTTTTGTGAGATTATTTTTGCTTATTCTACTTGTTTTATTTTGCTTTTTGTTTGCTTTGTTTTTGTTGGTTTTTACTTCTGTTTTCCCCCCACCTCCCTTGATATTAATTGTTATTTGTAGTTTGTATTAATGTCCAGGTACTTGTTGCTGACATTTGTTGGGATTAGTGGCTGATCTATGGTAGTTTTCTCCTCACATATATAATTTGTTCCCTTTTTCTTTCTTATTCTCTTTATTTTCTCTCTTAGTTTTTTTTGTTCTTTCTCTCTTCTTGTTCTTGTTTTTGTTCTTCTTCTTGTTCTTGTTATTGTCCTTCTTCTTCTCCCTTTTCTTCTTTTTTCCAATTTTTTCTAGCTTCTCCTTATTTCATTTTGGCACTTTTTTTTCCCCCTTTAACTCTTCTTCTTTCTATACTTACCCCTAAATTTTCTTTCACCAGTGGTCACCTTATTTGTGGTTATTAACAATGTGAATACATTTCTGTTCAGTGCCTTATGTGGTGTATTTGGTCATGTTGTATTTTGTGCCTATAATCAACACAGGAGAGAGAACTACATAACCAGACAAACAGAGAAAAAAGACCGTGGGCAGATGAAGAAACATTCTGCATATGAAAGAAAAGCAGGTATCATCAAAAAAGGAAGTAAACAAAATAGAAGCAAATAGAAATCTTCACCAGAGAAAGAGTTCAGAGAAATGGTTATAAGGTGGCTGAAAAGAATGGAAGACAAATTCAACAATATGAGTAAGAGCCAAGAGGAAATGAAGAAGAACCAAGAGGAAAAGAAGAATAATCAAGAATAAATGAAACACGGCATCGCTGCCATAAAGAACTCAAGAGAAAGCTTCAAAAATAGACTAGAAGAAGTAGAGGACTACATTAGTGAGCTAGGAGACAAGGTAGGGAAAATTACCCAAGACAGCAGCTTCTAGAAAAAAAAATTAAAAAGCAAGAGGAGAGCCAAAGAGAACTTTGGGATAAGAGGAAACAAAATGATACCCACATAATATGGGTTCCAAAAAGGGTGGAAACTGATCAAGGAATAGAAAAATTGTTTGAAGAAATAATGACAGAAAACTTTCCTGAAATAGGGAAGAAAAAACCCATACAAATCCAAGAAGTTCACAGAGTCCAGAGTAAACTGAACTCAAAAAAACCAACACCAAGGCATATTATAATTAAAGGGGCAAACAACAACGACAAAGTAAGAATATTAAAAGGAGGGAGAGAGAGACAGAAAGTTACCTACAAAGGAACACCCATCAGACTAGCAACTGATTTCTCAACAGAAACTCATCAGGTAAGAAGGGAATGGAATGAAATATACAAAGACATGCAAAGCAAGGGTTTGGATCCAAGAATACTGTACTCAGCAAGGTTTTCAATCAAAATTGAAGGTGAAATCAGGACCTTAAAAGACAAAAAGGACTAAGGGAATTTATTACCACTAAAACAGCAATGCAAGAAATGTTAAAGGGTCTGCTGTACAATCAGAAATAGGAAGGGAAGACAGAACACAGGGGTAAAGAATAAAAATGGTGACAGATAAGTACCTATCAATAATAACTTTAAATGTAAATGGATTAAATGCTCCAATTAAAAGACATAAGGTAATGGATTGGATAAGATAACATGACCCATATATCTGCTATCTATAAGAAACCCACCTCAGAAAAAGAGGTGAGGGTAAAGGGTTGAAGATGGTGTTTCAGGCAAATGAAAAAAAAAAAAAGCTGGGGTGGAAATACTTATAGCTGACAAATTAGATCTCAGTGAAGGACATAACAAGAGATAAAGAAGGCCATTTCATAATACTAAAGGGAACAATCAAACAAGGAGAAATTACTCTGGTAAACATGTATGTACCCAATACAGGAGCACCTAAATACATAAAAAACTCCTAGAGGATATCAAGGGAGAGATTGGCAGCAATACAATCATAGTAGGAGACTTTAATACCCTGCTGTTACCACTGGACAAATCCTCTAAAGGAAAATCAACAAAGAAACATCAATCCTGGAGGAACCAAGATGGCAGCATAGGTTAAACACCTACACTGCTGCCTCGCACAACAACTTCAAAACTACAACTAAAAGACAGAACAGACATCATCCAGAACCACAGGAAAACTGGCTGAGTGAAAATTCTACAACTAGAAGGAAAGAGGCGGGCTCACAGAGACCCAGAGGGGCTACAAAACACTGAGGTACGGAGATGCACACTTGAAGAGAGCAGGTGCCAGAGTACCTGGCTGGCTTTCTCTGGTGGGAGAAAAGATTGAGACTCCCAATGTTATTGAACCCCTTATTCTATGACACTAAATCACAAGTCCAGCCAAAACTCATACGGGGGCAGTTTGGATTGTGAAAAGGGAGAAGTTCATGAAAATATGGGGGAGTCGTAGGAGGGCAGAAGTTGGGTGGCTCGCACAGCACTGCAAACAGAAGACCAATTGCTGATTGTGCCGCTGGCTTTCACAAGAGGGCGGGAGATAAAGCATCCCAACTGCATCACTTCTAACTCCACTCAACCCAAGATTTGGGTGAAGTCCTGGGGACCCAGATTCATATGGTCCCGAAGTGCAGGGGAGCTGGAAAGGCAGCAGTCTAGAATCACTGTGAGAGTGCATGCTCGCACACACAGGGACCATTCCAACGGTTAGCCAGTCACTTGAGACTCGGAGGGCCATGTAGAACAGGGCTGACTGGAAGGCAAGGTAATCCCTTAATCCCGGACACTCCACCCATCTGAAGTTCAACAGAGAAGCTTTTGCAGTTTTGAAAGTCTGGTATTATAAGGTTGAATCCAACTCAGAAGTTCTCCCAGCAGAATGAAAATGCTGAGACAAGGGAAGAAATCACAAACAAAATAAATGGAGGAAAACAAACCACTGGAAATAGATTTCAAAATCACTCTTATAAGGTTTTTCAAGAATATCCAAGAAAAGTTGGACAAAGTTAGCGAGACCCAAGAGGAGATGAAAAAGAACAATCTATAGATGGAAAAGGTCCAACAAGAAATTAAACATGCACTGAGTGAAATAAAATATATTATACAGAGACCTAACAGCAGACTAGAGGAAGGCAAGAATAAAGTCAAAAATTTTAAATATAAACAATCAGAAAACACTCAACTGGAAAAGCAAGAAGAAAAAAGAATCCAAAAATGCAAAGAAAATGTAAGGACTCTCTGGGACAGTTTAAAGTGTACCAACATCACAATTGTGAGGGTGCAAGAAAAAGAAGAGAGTAAGATACTGAAAACCTACTTAAAGAAATATTGACTGAAAACTTCCCACATCAGGTAAAAGAAATAGACTTACAAGTCCAGGAAGCACAAAGAACCCCACTTAAAAAGAATACAAAGAAGACTACACTAAGACTCATCATAATTAAAATGCCAAGAGCAAAAGATAAAGAGAGAATATTTAAAGCAGCAAGAGAAAAACAGTTCATTACCTACAAGAGAGCACCTATACGATTGTCTGCTGATTTCTCAACAGAAATGATGCAGGCCAGACGGGAGTGGCAAGAAATATTCAACGTGATGAATAGCAAGAACCTGCAAACAAGAATATTTTATACAGCAAAGCTATCATTAAGAATTGAAGGCCAGATAAAGAGCTTCACGGATAAGAAAAAGCTAAAGGAATTAATCAACTCCAAACCAGTATTATATGAAATGCTGAAAGGTACTCTTTTAAAAGAAGAAGAAGAAAGAGGTAAAAGATAAAAATTATGAACAACAAATACATATCTATCAACAAGTGAATCTAAAAATAAAGTGAATTAAAAATGTGATCTACTGAATAAACTGGTGAATATAATAGAATCAGGAGCACAGAAAGGGAGTGGACTGATAATTCTCAGGGGAAAGGGTGAGGGGTGTACAGGGAGAGAATGGGCAAAAATCATACTCCTATGGATGAGGTCAATGGGAGGGATCTAAAGGTAGAGGGAGGGTTGGGAGCCAGGTGGAGGGGAGCTATGGAGGGGGAAAAAAGAAACAAATGTAATAATCTGAATAATAAAGATTTAATTATATATATATATATATATATATATATATATATATATCACTTAAAATAAATGAAGTGATCATTAAAAAAAAGAAAAAGAAAGAAATGTCAATCCTAAATGATTCACTAGACGAGATCGAATTAATTAACATCTTCAGAACATTTCACCCCAAAGGCACAGAATATATATTCTTTTCCAGTGCACATAGGTCACTTTCAAAAATAGACCATATGTTGGGTCATAGGAAAAGTCTCTTCAAATTCAAGAAGATAGAAATCATATCAAGCATTTTCTCAGATCACAGTGGCATAAAACTGAAAATCAACTACAATAAAATACAATACAAAGAAATAAAAATACATGGAAACTAAACAGCATGTTATTAAACCACAACTGAGTAAGCAGAGGGATCAAGAAGAAATAAAAACCATAGTGGGAACAAATGACAATAATAACACAACAATACAAAATGTATGGGACACAGTTAAATCAGTCTTGAGAAGGAAGTTCATAGCTCTACAAGCCTATTGAAAAAAAAAATAGGAAACAATGGTAATACTTACCTAACCCTACAAATCAAAGACCTAAAAAGAAATTAATAAGAAAAGCCCAATGTAGGCAGAAGGAAGAATATAGTAAAGATCAGGTTGGAGATAAACAACATAGCGACCAAAGAAACAATTCAAAAGATTAATTAATTCAAGAGTGGTTCTTTGAAAGTATAAACAAGATTGATGGATCTCTAGCCAGAGTCATCAAGAAGCAAAGAAAGAAGACCCAAATAAACAACATCAGAAATGAAAGAGGAGAAATAACAATAGGCCCCACCGAAATACAAAGCCTTGTTAAAAATACTATGAACAACTCTATTCCAAGAAACTGTACAACATGCAGGAAATGGATATATTCCAAAACTTAATCAGGAAGAATCTAAACATCTCAGTAGGCCAATAACTATGGAAGAAATTGAAGCAGTCATCAAAAAGATTCCAGCAAACAAAAACTCAGGACCAGATGGCTACATAGAGAGTTTTATCAAACATTCAAGGAAGAATTAAAACCTATCCTCCTCAGACTATTCAAAAATATTCAAGAAGAAGGCATACTTGTAAACACCTTCTATGAAGTAATCACCACACTAATACCAAAACCAGATAAAGACAACACAATGAAAGAGAATTACAGGCCAGTATCTCTCATGAACATAGATGCCAAAATCCACAACAAAAGTCTTGCAAATCGGATCTAGCAGTACATTAGAAAGATCATACACCATGACCAGGTAGGATTTATCCCAATAATGCAAGGATGGTACAATATCCGGGAATCAATAAATATGATATATCACATAAACAAATTGAGAGATAAAAATCACATAGTCATATTAATTGATGCAGAAAAGGCATTTGACAAAATCCAACACCCTTTCATGATAAAAGCTCTCAGCAAGATGGGAATAGAAGAATCATATCTCAACATCATAAATACCATATATGATAAACCCACAACTAACATCATGCTCAATGGGTAACAACTAAAACCATTTCCCCTAAGAAAAGGAACAAGACAAGGATGCCCACTCTCACCACTCCTGTTCGACATACTACTGGAAGTATTAGCCATTGCAATTAGACAATAAATAGAAATAAAAGGCATCCAAATTGGAAAAGAAGAAGGAAAGCTCTCCTTATTTTCAGATGACACAATATTGTACATAAAAAAACGAAGAACTCCTTCCAAAAACTAATAGACATAATAAATGAATTTGGTAATGTAGCAGGATACAAAATTAATGCCAAAAAATCTATGGCATTTGTATACACTAATTGTGAAATTACAGAAAGAGAAACTAAAAAAAAAACAAAAAAAAAAAACAATCCCATTTACCATATCACCAAGAAAATCAAGATACCCAGGAACAAACCTAACTGAAGAGTATAATACCTATATGCAGAAAGCTACAGGATATTGAAAAAAGAGAAAGAGGAAGATGCAAAAAGATGGAAGAGCATACCTTGCTCATGAATTGGGAGAATCAACATCATTAAAATGTCCATACTACCTAAATGTCCATACTTTCTATAGATTCAATGCACTATAACCTTCCAAAAACTCAATCAGGAAGAATCTAAACATCTCAATAGGCCAGTAACTATGGAAGATATTGAAGCAGTCATCAAAAAACTTCCAGCAAACAAAGCTTCCATTAAAATACCAATGACATACGTCACAGACCTAGAAAGAATTCTTCATAGATTCATCTGGAATAAGAAAAGACCACAAATAGCCACAGCAATTCTGAGAAAGAAGAATAAAATAGGTGGGATCTCAATACCAGATTTCAAGCATTGTTACAAAGCAACTGTTCTCAAAACAACCTGGTACTGGCACAAGAACAGACATATAGATCAGTGAAATAGAA
This sequence comes from Lasiurus borealis, assembly GCA_004026805.1. Classification (NCBI taxonomy): domain Eukaryota; kingdom Metazoa; phylum Chordata; class Mammalia; order Chiroptera; family Vespertilionidae; genus Lasiurus; species Lasiurus borealis. Next base: position 68,390 of record PVJN01000388.1, on the reverse strand, counting down.
TAGAGAATCCATATATCTACCCAAACCACTATGCTCAATTAATATTTGACAAAGGAGGTATGAACATACAATGGAGTCAAGAGAGTCTCTTCTATAAATGATGTTTGGAAAATTGGATAGATACATGCAAAAAAATGAAACAAGACAACCTACTTACACCATTCACAAAAATAAACTCCAAATGGATACAGGACTTAAACGTACGACAAGAAACCATAAAAAAAAAAAAATAGAGGAATCCACAGGCAGCACAATCTCAGACATATGCCAAAAGAACTTCTTCACTGATATTGCTCCAAGAGCAATGGAAGCTGAAGAAAAAAAAATAAACAAGTGGGTCTACATCAAAATAAAAACTTTGCACAGCAAAAGAAACCATCTACAAAACAATAAGAAAGCCCACTATATGGGAAAACATATTTGCAAATGTTATCACTGATAAAGGTTTAATCTCCAACATCAACAGCCAAGTTATACAACTTAATAAAAGGAAGAGAAATGATCCAATAAAAATATAGGCAAAGGTCCATATGGAACCTTTTCAAAAGATGACAGAAGGAAGGCCAAGAGACACATGAATACATGCTGAAATCACTAATTATCTGAGAGATGCAAATCAAAATGACAATGTGATGTCATCTTACACCTATCAAAATGGCAACCATCAACAAATCAACAAAGGATAAGTGTTGTTGAGGATGTGGAGAAAAAGGAACCCTCATGCACTGCTGGTGGGAATGCAGACTGTGTAGCCACTGTGGAGAACAGTATGGAGTTTCCTCAAAAAATTAAAAATGGAACTTCTATTTGACCCAGCAATCCCACTCTTAGAAATATATCCTAAGAAACTAGATACACCTATTAGAAAGTATTCATGCACCCCTATGTTCATAGAAGCACAATTTACAATAGCTACAATTTGGAAACAGCCTAGGTACCCATCAGCATATGAGTGGAATAGAAAACTATGGTACATCTACACAATGGAATTCTATGCTGCTATAAAAAAGAAGGAATTCTTACCATTTGCAGCAACCTGAATGGAACTGGAGAGCCTTATGCTAAGTGAAATAAGCCCATCAATGAAGGAGAAACACCACATGATCTCACTCATTTGTGAATAATAAAGAACATTATAAACTGATGAAGAAAAGGATAGATGCCGAGGCAGTAAAGCATCAAACAGATTGTCAAATTACAACTGGAAGGTTAAGGAGAGGTGGAGTAGATAAGAGATCAACCAAAGGACTTGTATGCATACATATAAGCATAACCAATGAATACAAGACAGTGGGGTGTTAGGGTATGCCTGAAAGCGGGGGTGGGGGGTATAAATGTGAAGATATGTATATATGTAATACATTGATAATAAAAGAAATAAAAAGAATAGCATATGTCATTGCATCTAATGTAGAAAACAGGATATTGATTTGTTTTATTTTAGAGGCACTTGGATTATTGGGATCTGGTTTTCAATGAAGGAGCAAGTCTCTTTCAAAAGAAGGTTCTCATCTTCGTTTCTGAATATGACAGCAACCTTGGTTGCTTGGGAAGAATTATATCTATCTGGATCACTGTTATGATGCTATTTAATCGCCATTGTTGGGTCTGTGGAAACAACATCCTTTGCTGCTGCTTCAGATTGGGCTTCCTTTTCTACCTCATATAGCATCTTGTATGATTTTGTTAATTCATTTATTTCATGAATGAGGTTGTTAATGGTGATCATGAGTTTTCCTGAACAGCCTTGGTTTTCTGGCATTGCTAATATTTTACTTGTCACTTCAGCCATATCTAAATATAGAGATGAGCAAACATCCGAGAAACACCATCTGAATGATGTAAAGTTACAGTATGGTGATAAACATGTCCACGTATTCTAAAATAGTATGTCCCATATTCTGATGGTGATGCAATATTTTCACCTATTGAAGCAAAAGCAAAATAACTATTTATGGAACAAATATTTTCCATGAAATTTTTACTGTCAGAATCTTCATTTGTCATTATTCTTTTAAAATATGCCAGGTATTCTAGAAAACGTATATCATTTGGATAAACTTTGCCTTTATTACAACATCGAGTAAATTATCCATCAGATAATGTTTTATCAGAGAAATTTAGTGATAGGCAAGATTGACATCTAACAATTATTCCACCACAACTATGTTTGAGAATTGCATTCTCATGAACTCCATTTTCACTGACAAGGCAGTTCCTACCAGTTTTTGTATGACTTGTTGATGACTATTCTTTAGATATATTCTGTTGTCGATGTTCCCTTCTTTCAATTTCAGAGGCACGTTGGTCTTTAGACATTTTCTGTTGATGATGCCAGTTTCTTTCAGCTTCAGAGATACGTTGTGCTAACAGTTTCTCTTAATATACATTCTCTCACCAATGCCACCTTCTTTCAGTTTCACAGGCATGTTGGTCTTCAGACATCTTCTGTCAATGATACTAGCTTCTTTTGGCTGTAGAGATACATTGTGTTAATAGTTGTTCTTTAGACATATTTCCACATCCTTTCTATCAGGGATGCAGGTGAATGAGAGTCCTCACTGACAGGCCACTGATTCTGGTTGATTCTGTGGGGATTAGAACTCCCTCCTCCCTACTGTCAAAGTCTGGGCATCAAGTCAGTCTGCTACGGGAGACCCAGAGACAAGTCCCTACCCACTTCTGTGTGCCTCAAAATCCCACGAGCTCCAGATCTGCCTGTGCCCATGCAGATAGATGTAGCATCAAGCCACATGGAGCTGCAGGATGCAGGGTTTAGGGAACTCTGGTAGAAGCCATGCAGAGCATCAGCCAGGACCCATCCCCAGGCAGAGCTATGGGAAATGCAGCACCAGGCACATGGAACAAGCAGCCCCACACCCATTGTAATCACTGCCATCTTGTGAGGACATTACAGTGTGAGGGTTAATTTGCATATTACATTTTTATTGTATAGGGTGGTGGTATATCTAAATAAAAAGCTTCCGCACAGCAAAAGCATTCATCAACAAAATAGCAAGAGAGACCACTGCATGGGAGAACATATTTGCCAGTGATATATTCAATAAGGGGTTAATCTCCAAACTTTACAGGGAACTCATACATCTTAAGAAAAGGAATAAAAACAATCCAGTTTAAAAATGGGCAAAAGAAAATAAAACCAGTTATAGAAGCATCAAATAGACTGTCCAACCTATGAGGAAAGGCAGGGAGGTGGTAAGAGGGTAAAAGATCTATCAAAGGACATGTATGCGTGCATATGAGCATAAGGGGAGAGGGATGGCTTGTGCTGGGCATTGAGGAAGGGCGAGGAGAGGTCAGTGGGGGAAAAGGAGACTTATGTAATATATTAAACCATAAAGAATTTTTTAAAAATGGGCAAAGAACCTAAATAGACATTTTTTTCAAAATGGACCTAGAGAAGGCCAAAAGGCATATGAAAAAATGAGTAATCATCCCAGAGATGCAAATCAAACTAACAATGAGGTACCTCCTCCCACCTGTCAGAAAGGCTATTATCAACAAATTAACAAAGGATAGGTGTTGGCAAGGATGTGAAGAAAAGGTAACCCTATTATATTGCTTGTGGGAATGCAGACTGGTGGAAAACAATATGAATTTTCCTCAAAAAATTAAAATGGAACCCTCATTTGAACCAGTGATCTCATTTCTAGGCATATATCCTAAGAAATCATAAAACCAATAATATGCAACTCTATGTTATAGTAGCACGATTTACAGTAGGTAAGATTTAGAAACAGTCTAAAGTGCCCATCCTATCTAATAAAAGAGTAATATGCAAATTGACCATCACTCCAACATACAAGATGGCCGCCCCCATGTGGTCAAACATGGCTAAACTCATGTGGCCACAAGATGGTCACCACAAGATCGTGTACAGGGGAGGGCAGTTGTGGGCGATCAGGCCAGCAGGGGTGGGCAATTGGGAAGGACCAGATCTACAAGGGAGGGCAGTTGATGGTGATCAGGCCTGCAGAGTAGGGCAGTTGGAGGGGACCAGGACTTCAGGGAAAAGGCAGTTGGGGATGACTAGGACTGCAGGGGCAGGGCAGTTGGTGGCAACCAGGCTGGCAGTGGAGGGCAATTATGCATCAATCAGACTGGCAGGGGAGTAGTTAGGAGGTTATCAGGCTGTCAGGCAGGCAAGCAGTTGGGAGCCAGCAGTCCTGGATTGTGAGAGGGATACCAGATTGGGGAGGGTGCAGGCTGAGCTGAGGGACACCCCACCTCCATGCATGAATTTTGTGCCCCGGGCCTCTAGTCAGTAGATAAGTGAATTTAAAAAATAAAACAGTGGTGCATCTACACAACAGAATACTACGCTGCTGTAAAAAAGAAAGAACTTTACCATTTGCTACAGCATTGATGTATCTGGAGATCATTACATAAAGTGAAATAAGCCAATTCTGAGAAAGATAAGTATCACATAATCTCACTCATATGTGGAATCTAATGAACAATATAAACTGATAAACAAAAATAGATGCAGAGACATAGAGGCATCGAACAGACAGTCAACCTCAGAGAGAAGGCAGGGGAGGGTGGGTATGTGGGAAGAGATCAACCAGTAAACTTCTATGCCTATGTGCATAACACATGGACACAGGCAATAGGGTGGTGAGGGCCATGGGTGGGGGGTAAGGGTGGGCTGGGAGAGATCAATGGGGAGAAACAGAGACATATGTAATACTTTCAATAATAAAGATCTTTTTTAAAAAAGAAATTCATTAAAGAAAATCCAAGTAACTGAGAGACTTACTATACTCATTTAAAGTAAAACTCAAATGATATTCAAAAATATATGAACAATAAAATAGCTATAAATACATATCTATCCACAATTAAATCTAAAAATCAAAATAAACTAATAAGGAATTTCATAAATAAATAAACTTGATGAATAAAATAGAACCAGAGGATTGGGAACATGGAACAAATTTATGAATCTCAGCGGGAAGTAGGGGTGGAAAAAGATTAACCAAAGATCTTATATGTATACTAGAGACCTGATGCATGAAGATTCATGCAAGAACCAGCCTTCCTTCCCCTGGCTGTCGGCACCACCTTTGCTCCGGCTTTATGATTTCTCCTTGGAAGTGGAGACACATAGAGCAGAAATTAAAAACAGAAAATAAATTTACTGTCTTATGTAAAGGGGAAGAAGTAGAATGGAAACAGTCCTATACCACTTTTCAACCCCTAAACAGGCCCAGTTCCTAGAGTGATCAGGTTAATAACACATAAACAGATGGAAAGGAAGGGGGAGATGTTCCTGAAGGCAGGTTATTACATATATTTGCATGATGATCACTCATGTGTTGTTTTAAAACATGCACTGCATATTTTAAAGCCCTCTGCTCATCTTTTTTTTTAAATTCTTTTAGTTTGTTTATGTTTTTAAGAGTGAGCACAGTGAATTGCATGAAAGAGTGATCTTTATTGATTGAGGCAGCCCCCTCAAGGATTCTGAATATATGATTTATGGTCACTCATGTCCCTTTTACATGACCCTACTTAAGTGACTCTATTTCAATTCCAGTTGTTCACATCCTGTTTCAAGAGACACACTATGGAACTGATCACATGCAAGAGAGTCTGTTTCAGTCTTATTTAGTAGAAAAATTATCTTTCAGAGTTTAGGCATGAAAGAGAAGACTCCAGAGTCTTGTGACCATGATAAATGTGATATTCATCCTTTCTCATCCCTTCAACAATTCATCATTGCTTTCATTTTACAAATAAGAAACAGATTTCAAAGCTTAATATTTCAAAGAAATGGTGGTCAAATATCATTTTAGTGAAATTTCACATTAATTTTGGAATTTCATTTTTCTTCAATGTAGTAAAACATAGTTTAGGTGTCTGATCTTGTTAGTCACAAATATTGTATTTATTTTGTGTTGTAATATTGCAAATAATGTGACATCATTTTGATCTAGCCAACAAAAAGTGTGATTGGAACAAAGTAAAAAAATTGAGAGCCCAGATCCAGCCTACAAAGATATTGTTTGACTCTTAAAATATTTGAGTGTTTTGCTTGTCTTTGAAAGTCAGAATTTTATGTTAAATCTGGATTTCTTTGTTCCTATGAGGTACTACAAGTTCTTCCATTATTGGATTAACATTTTTGCTTGAAAACATTTAGCTGAACTCTTTTGGAATGCTCTCCTGTTTTACAGTTCAACACAGCCTCCATCCTTTTTGATATCTTTGTCTCATCCCACTTCATTTATTTGCATTTTATTTCTGACCGCTTAAATAAGTGCTTTTGTGACTCCCTGCCTGTATTAACTTATACAGAGTATATCTGATATCTACCATATTTTTCCATGTATAAGACACCCTCATGTATAAGATAACCCCAACTTTTCCAACTCAAAATTAATAAATCAATATTTTAAACATAAAATAGAACACATTTTTAGTTAGTAATTACCTCAGGTAATGTTTACATACCAGTACTATGACATTATGCAGCATATCACTTCATTCAGCCTCTGTTGCATCACTGCTCTCTTCTTCATCACTATTAGTTCCAGACATATCAATTTCTTCAGCGTCTATTGTATCACTGCTGTCTTCTGAGTCACTGTCTATATACGTGAGATCATCCTCATAAACTGGTGATACTTTCTGAGCTAAATTTGTTCGTGTTCTCATGACCAACCCGTCTCTCCTCATGAAATTGTAGCACCATTTTGCCTTTCCTATAAAATCAACAGTATTCACTTCTCTTGCAAACATTCTTGCCTGACATTGAATAAGCTTGGTTGACACACATAAGCTACGCTGGTGCTGTTCCATAATCCAAGTCTTAAGCCTCTGTTCCAAGTTTGCCAATTTTGGTGGTTTTCCTCTTAAGGTCTTCTTCTCTTTTGACATTGTAAGGAGTCGTCCTTCCTGTTTTCTCCACTGTCTGATCATACACTCAGTGGGAGGAGGTCCAAATTGTTTTTCTGTAGCTCTATTTTCATGCTCTTTTGCATAACTGATTACATTCTGTGTGAATATTGCATAGTAAGACAATTACTTACCGGTATTTATCTTTTTTAATTTTTTGACAGCTTTATGGGCTCAGAATACATCTGCACTCTCCACTTCCACTTTCAATGATGGCATCAGCTGACATTAGTAACAATAAGGCCGTTATTAGAGGAAGGTTGTCTGACAAGGGATGGGCAGCTATGCACCCATGTGACTCCCTCCTCGGCTGACTTCCATGTATAAGACTCCCCTTGATTTTCAGTCTAATTATTTTTTAAAAAATATCATCTTATACATGGAAAATATATGGTAATGTGTGAAAATATTTTTCTCAAGCCACTAATATCTTATCATTTTATCTGAACAAATATGATCTGCTTTAAATCAAAATTAGTACTACTTAAAGAGTATTTCCAAATTTTTAATTTGAATAGAAAACTTCCAAATGTAGCAAAGTTCCTACTTCAGGCCAAGCAGGGACTTAGACATATTAAATATGTACAGGGACCTTAAGAGATGATAATGGAAGAAACTTGCCAGAGCACTCATTACATGAGAATCTAAAGAGAGACAGTTAAAAAAAAAACTATTTCTAAGGTTACCATTAGCCCAAAATAAGGATTGCAGTTGCAATGAGAAAGTGATGCTAAGACAGCATAGTTAAATCATATTGATATTGGTAGAGTCCCCGCAAGTTTTTCCTGAGTCCTAGGGAGAGAGGAGAATAGAATTAGAAACTACTAAGAACCACTTTTTAGAAAACTCTGTAGGACAACAGGGCACATAGAACACTGCTCTGTTAACCTGAGAACAACCCCAGAAAATCATTACTTAATATCAGTCAACTGAAATATTCTCAATGGGTAAAATAATTAGTTTAGTATAAAGTATGCAGATATAAATCAGATGAATATTTGTATTATTTTGAGAGTGAAGAAGGAGATTTCTAAATACCAAAGAATGAAATAATAGAAGGACAATCCAATAACAATATAAACTTTTAAAACTTCTATATGGCAAAACATTTAAAATTAAAATGAAAATTTATCTGCAATATAGATGATGAAGTAAAATTATCCATAATATATAAGGTGTTCTTATATACTCTAATAAACCAATAAGAAAATTAATAGAAATTTGAACAAATAACATAAAATTCATAAAGGACAACCAAATGTCTGGAAAAATATGAGCAAATATTTTGTCATTCATTACTGGAAAATATATAAAAATCTAAATATGTGATGTCTTTTTTCACTATCAATTAACAAAGATAAAAATGGCAATACCCTTATAAATCACTATATGTAAGAATCTCCACATTTTTTAATTCTAACAAGAATGAAAAAGATGTTATTTTTATTTTCTTCAATTTAGCAATTCCTCTTCAAAAAGCTATACTTAAAAAAACACACAAAAAAACAGAGATTTGAGCAAAGATGTATCCTACATAATAAAAGGCTAATATACAAATAGACCGAATGGCAGAACAAATGGTTGCTATGATGTGTGCTGACCACCAGGGGATGTGTGCAGAACATAGCAGGCATTGGCCAAGGTAGGATGATGGAGTAGGTGAACAGGGGTGCCAGACCAAGGTGGGGTGCTGGTCACTGTCATTGAGGTGAGCCTCTGGTGATTACTGAAAATTCTTTGCTTCTGTACACCATGGTTCCTGCCTAGCACACACCTACTGCTGGAGCTGGAGCTACTACTCACACCTATTGCCAACACCAGCCCTGCTCCCACCCACAGCCAGTGCCAAAGCCACTGCTCACATCCACTGCCAATGCTTGGTGCTGGTCCTAATCACTCAGCACCATCAGTTGGTGCAAGTGGTGGTTGCCAGCCCTGATCACTCCTGATGAGTTCTCCATCGTCACTTGCTCCTAAGGCATCAGACTCAATTGCTCTACACAGTCAGTGGGTTCAAATGGGCCAGTACTGTTATCATGTGGAGGTGGTGGCTGTGGAAACAGCAGCTGTGCAAGCAGTGGGAATAGGTTGGGGAGGAGCATAGAGGATGGTCCAAGAACCACCCCTTGCCTACCACAACCTCTCAGCTCACAGTTCTTTGCAAGGTGCATGAATTTATACACTGGGCCCCAAATATATATATATGATAATTAAAACATTGTTACTATCAATATCAGAAAACTGAAATAAAAAATAAACCATTATAATAAAAATCTCAAGGATGTAATTTTAATCTACATAATATAATACTATTATAGCTCTGTCAGAATAAAAGTGGAGAAATTAAAGATGGCAGCATAGGTGAGCACCTTAACTGCTGTCTTGCACAACAATTTCAAAACTACAACTAAAAGACAGAACAGACATCATCCAGAACCACAGGAAAGTGGGCTTAGTGGAAATTCTACAACTAGAAGGAAAGAGAGGGGCTCACGGAGACTCACAAAAGCTGTAAAAAGCTGAGGTATGGAGACATACATGTGGAGAGAGCAGGCAGTGAAGTGCCTGGCTAATTTTCTCTGACGGAAGGGAGACAGAGACTCCTGACTGCACTGAACCCCTTACCCAACTGCACTGAACCCCAGTTCCTGGTGAGATGCATAGGGGGGAGACTGGACTGTCATGAAAAGGAAATAGTGCACAGAAATTTAGGGAAGCCACGAAAAGGCAGAGGTCTGGGGGTGCGTACACCACTGCACTCAGAGAGGACTAACTGCTGAGTGTGCTGCTGGCTTTCTCTAGTGGGTGGGAGACAGATCCTCCCAACTGCACTGAATTCCACTTCTTACTTCACTGAACTCCAGTTTTGGGCAAGACCCTGGGGACCCAGACTCAAACAGGTCTTGGAGCACTAGGGAAAGGTAGAGGTCTAGAGGCACATGTGCGTGCACAGAGAGGGCTGCAGTAATTACCAAGAGACACTTGAGACCCCGGGGCAGCATAGGTGTGGCTGACTGGAAGCCAAGGCTGTATTCTCAGCCCTAAGACTTCACCCTTCCCAAGATCAACAGAGAGACTTTTGCAGTTTTGCAAGTCTTGTATCATAAGGCTGACTCCAGCAAAGAAGTTCTCCCAGCATAATAAAGATGCGGAGACAAAGGAACAAATCACAAATGAAAAAAATGGAGGAAAACAAATGACTGGATATAGAGTTCAAAACCATGGTTATAAGGTTTTTCAAGAATTTCCTAGAAAAGATGGATAAATTTAGCAAGACCCAAAAGGAGATCAAAAGGAACCCACTAGAAATTAAACATACACTGACTGAAATAAAAAATGTTATACAGAAACCTAACAGCAGACTAGAAGAAGGCAAGAATCAAGTAAAAGATTTGAAAAACAAAGAAGAAAAAACACACAATCGGAAAAGCAAAAAGAATAAAGAATCCAAAAATGTGAAGATAGTGGAAGGAGCCTCTGGGACAACTTCAAGCGTACTAATATCAGAATTATGGGGGTGCCAGATGAAGAGAGCTAGATACTGAAAACCTATTTGAAGAAACAATGACTGAAAACTTCCCACATCTAGTGAAAGAAATAGTCTTACAAGCCCAGGAAGCACACAGAACCCCAAATAAAAGGAATCCAAAGAGGACCACATCAAGACACATCATAATTAAAATACCAACAGCTAAAGACAAAGAGAGGATATTGAAAGCAGCAAAAGAAAAACAGTTAATTACCCACAAGGCAGCACTCATACGATTGTCAGCTGATTTCTCAACAGAGACTATGCAGGGCAGAGAGGAGTGGCAAGAGAACCTACAACCAAGATTACTCTACCCAGCAATGCAATCATTCAGAATTGAAGGTCAGATAAAGAGCTTCACAGAGAAGAAAAAGCTAAAAGAGTTCATCAATACCAAACCAGTATTATATGAAACGCTGAAAGGTACTCTTTAAGAAGAGGAAGAAGAAGAAAGAAGTAAAGATAAAATTATGAACAACAAATACATATCTATCAACAAGTGAATATAAAAATCAAGTGAATAAAAAATCTGATGAACAGAATAAACTGGTGAATATAATAGAATCAGGGGCATAGAAAGGGATGGACTGACAATTCTCAGGGGGAAAGGGGTGAGGGTGGTGCAGGGAGAGACTGGACAAAAATCATACACACCTATGGATGAGGACAATGCAGGGAAAGGTAGGGCAGAGAGAGAGGTGGGAGCCAGGAGGAGGGGGCATATGGGGGCGAAAAGAAGAACAAATGTAGTAATCTGAACAATAAAGACATATTAAATAAAAAATAAATAAAGGCACTTGTTTTGTAAATAAATTTATGGGCAGATAAGAAAGTGTTGAATATACCAAATAAAGTAAAATATAAACTAAAACATATTTAGAACTTTTTTGTGTGTGTGAACACAAATGGCAGATTTATATTCTCCAGGCTCACAGAAAATTACCCCTAAGCCTAAAATATCTGCTTACTATTTTTTTAAATTAAATCTTGTATTTGTTGTTCATAAATTTTTATCTTTTATCTTTTTCTTCTTCCTCTTCTTAAAGAGTACCTTTCAGCATTTCATATAATACTGGTTTGTAGTTGATGAACTCCTTTAGCTTTTATTTATCTGTGGAGCCCTTTATCTTCCCTTCAATTCTGAATGTTAGCCTTGCTGGATAGAGTATTCTTGGTTGTAGGTTCTTGCTATTCATCAAGTTGAATATTTCTTGCCACTCCCATCTGGCCTGCATCGTTTCTGTTGAGAAATCAGCTGACAGTCGTATGGGTGTTCCCTTGTAGGTAATGAACTGTTTTTCTCTTGCTGCTTTCAATATTCTCTCTTTGTCTTTTGCTCTTGGTGTTTTACTTATGATTTGTCTTGTTGTGGTCCTCTTTGATTTCCTTTTATTTGGGGTTCTGTGTTTCCTGGACTTTTGAGTCTATTTCTTTCACCAGATGTGGGAAGTTTTCAGTCATTATTTCTTTAAATAGGTTTTCACTATTTTGTTCTCTCTCTCTTTTGGCACCCCAACAATTCTGATGTTGGTACGCTTGAAGCTGTCCCACGGGCTCCTTACATTATCTTCACATTTTTAAATTCTTTTTTCTTCTTGCTTTTCCAGTTGAGTGTTTGCTGATTCTTTATATTTCAAAATTTTTACTTGATTCTTGCCTTCCTCTAGTCTGCTGTTAGGTCTCTGTATAATATTTTTTTATGTCAGTGTATGTTTACTTTCTAGTTCGTCCTTTTTAATCTCTAGTTGGTCCTTTTCTATCTCTAGTTGCTCATTTTTCATCTCCTCTTGGATCTCGCTAAAATTATCCATCTTTTCTAGGATATTCTTGAAAAACCTTATAACTGCGATTTTGAACTCTATATCCAGTCATTTGTTTTCCTTCATTTCTTTTGTTTGTGATATTTTCCTTTGTCCTCTCATTTTCGCTATGTCAGGAGAACTTCTGTGTTGGATTCAGCCTTATGATACAAGACTTGCAAAACTGCAAAAGCCTCTGTTGAACTTGGGATGGGTGGAGTTTCTGGGATTAATGAACTACCTTGCCTTTTAGTAGGCCCTGCCCTCCACAGCCCCTGGGTCTCCCATGACTCTGAGTAGTCCTTGGAGCAGTCCCTGTGTGTGTGTGCAATGCCTCTAGACCGCTGCCTTTCCGGCTTCCCTGCGCTCCAGGACTATATGAGTCTGGGTCCCCAGGGTTTTGCCTGAAACTGGGGATTAGTGGAGTTAGAAGTGGCACAGTCGGGAGGCTCTGTCTCCTGCCCAGTTCTGAAAGCCAGCAGCACAATCAACAGTTGGAGGAGCCAAGAAGGCGGCATAGGTAAACACCTACACTGCGGTCTCGCACAACAATTTCAAAACTACAACTAAAAGACAGAACAGACATCATCCAGAACCAAAGGAAAGCTGGCTGAGTGGAAGTTCTACAGCTAGAAGGAAAGAGAGGGGCTCACAGAGACTCAGAGGAGCTGCAAAAAGCTGAGGTACTAAGACACGCGCGCTGAGAGAGTGGGTGCCTGAGTACCTGGCTGGCTTTCTCTGACGGGAGGGAAACGGAGACCCCCCAACAGCATTGAACCCCTTATCCTCCGATACTAAACCCCAGGTCCAGCTGAAACTCATACGGGGAGAGTTTAGACTGTGAAAAGGGAGAAGTGCACAGAAATTTAGGGGAGTCGCAAAAGATAGGAGGTCTAGCCACGGTGGCGTGCATGCGCACACACACGGCGCTGGCGCCGCCCGGAGGACAGATTGCTGATTGTGCTGCTGGCTTTTGTGACTGGGCGGGAGACAGACCCTCCCAACTGTGCCACTTCTGAGTCCACTGGGCCCCTGTTTCAGGCGAAACCCTGGAGACCTAGACTCGTGTGGTCCTGGTGCTCAGGGGAGCAGGGGAGCTGCGGGCGCGAGCACAAGGACCGCTCCAGCGATTACCCAGTCACGTGAGACTCCGGGGCCATGGAGGGCGGGGCCGACTGTTTCTCTCAGGCTGCTTTTAAGATTCTTGCTTTGTCCTTGCTGTTTGCCAATTTAATTATAATGTGCCTTGGTTCGGTTTTGTGGGGTTCATTTGCTTGGGACTCTGTGAGCTGCTTGGATTTGTGTGGGTTTTTCCTTTCCTGTATTGGGAAAATTTTCTGTCATATTTCTTCAAACAGGTTCTCTAATCCTTGTTCAGTTTTCACTCTTTCTGGGACCCCAATTATGCAAATGTTTTTTTTTTTTTTTCGTGTTATCCCAAAGTTCCCTTAGGCTCTCCTCTTGCTTTTTAATTGTTTTTTATAGAAGCTACTGTAATTGGGTATTTTTTCCTACCATGTCTTCTAGCTCACTGATGTAGTCCTCTGCTTCTTCTAGTCTAATTTTGATGCTTTCTATTGAGTTCTTTAAAGCAGTGATGTCATTTTTTTTTCTTTCTTTGTGCATTTCTTCATACTTCTTCTTCATTTCCTCTTGGCTCTTACTCAGATTGTCGATTTTTGTCTTCCATTCTTTTTGTTCACCTTATTATAATTTCTTTGAATTCTTTCTCTGGCAGGCTTATTTCTGCTTCTATTTTGTTTACTTCCTTTTCTGGTGATACCTGCCTATCTGTAGTATGTGGGCTGTCTCTTCTTCTGCCCATGGTATTTCTTATCCAGGTGTCTGGTTATGTAGTTCTCTCTGTTATGTTGATTCAAAGCCACAAACTACAACACGACTCGGTACAGCACACAAGGCACTGAACAGAAATGTATTCACAATGATAATAATCACCAGTAATGTGACCACCAATGAAAGACAAATTAGGGGTAAGTAGAGGAAGAAGAAAGGAAAAATGAGGGAAAAAGAAAGGAAAGAAGTGCCAAAATCAGATTGGGAGAGGGAGAAAAAAATAAATAACTGAATGAACAAAATGATAAAATAAAGTAAAATAAAATAAAGCAGAATAAGAATAAGAAAAGAGAAAGAGAAAAAAGTCAGAGAGAAAGGAAAGCAGATAAGAGACAAAAGGGGAACAAATTATAGATGTCAGGAGAAAACTCCAATAGAACAGTCATTAATTCCAATAAAGGCCAGCAACCAGTACCTAGAGATTAATACAAACTGCAAATAACAACTGGTATTGAGGGACATCAGGGAAAAGAGAGGTAGAAAGCAAAGCAAGCAAAAAGCAAAATAAAACAAGTAGAATAATCTAAAACAATCTCAAAAAAAAGTTCAAAAATCAATATAATCACTGTTCAGGCAAATAGCAACAAAAGGACATAGAGAAAAAACAACATTTTGGCTAGTGAAGACAAGTGGAGAGAGGTTTGTATGGACTTGTAGTAGGGGATTTGAAATTAGATATATAAGTGGGGTGAAATATTAACCAGGAGAGAAAGAATAAGGAGAATCTAAAGTTGGAAAAGGGAAAGAGAAACAAGGTAACAAAATGGGGAAAGTGTTGGCATAAAGGTAGAATTGAGTTGGAGTAAAATTATGCTAAAAGTCAATTGAAAATAGAATGTAAAACTCTAATCCAGAAGTAAAAAATAGAGAAAACAAAATGACACTTGTTTTGTTCCAAAAAAATAAAATACTAGTAGTAATTAATAATACTAGTTGAAAACAAAAATGTAATAATTAAAAAGGTAAAATCAATTGAGCGTGAAAGAAAAAAAAATAGTCTTTTAATTAAAATATGTAAAAATGAAAAATACAAAAAAAATAAAAAAAAGAAAAAAATAGAATGGTCATTCACTTCCACTATTATTCTGCTTGGCACTCCTGTTTCCCAGTAGGGAAGGTACTGCAGTTCCCTGTGTTGCACTGTTGATGTTTTAATCTCTTTATTCTTTTGTGGTTATGTGAGAGTCAATTTGTGTATCATCCACTGGGTGGCAGTGCTTCGAATTGATCTCTGAGACAAAGCATCGGACCACTCTAGGCTGTGCTCATATCCTGCTACTCTGTGGTTCTCAAAACCGGTTTGTGGGATTTTGCAGCCAGGACACTGTAATAATTCCCAAGCTGTCCCTCTGCCTCAGAGCTCCCCTCTGTCAACAGCTAGGAGAGTTTGCCTCCACACTTAGGGAATCATGCACTGCCCCACCTCGGCGGACCTCTCCAGAGGCAGCTTTCCCTTAGCACGGTTCCCACAGTGTGTGCGTCTCTGTTCTGAGGGGCAGGAGACCTCACCTTATCTCAGGCAAAATCTGACTTTTCTGTGTGCCGTGTGGATCTCTGAATCCGCTGCCCACGTGTCTGCACTGATTGGAGAGCCGTGTTCTGGGTCCCCGGTTGTTTGGTGAGTGATTTATCCACAGCGTTCAGACCGCCACAGACATCCCCCTTCTTCTGCAAGATCTGCAGTCTTCGCGTTCTCGCTGTTGGCTCCAGCCGACAAAAACCTCCTTCTCCTGGAGTATAACTGACTCTTAACTTGCCAACAAACACTTCCCATGCCACTCTCAACTGCTCTTTCTCCCTCTGCCCGGTGACAAAGCTCCAGATACGTCACTCTATTCTGCCGCCATTTTTTCTCCAATATCTTATTATTTAAACCTCGGGTTTGGTCCTGAGCTCCAAATAGAAGAGAGTGGGATTTAATAACATTTCAAGTAAATCCCCTTTTAAAATCTATATAGACAATTGAAAAAGATGATGTCTCCACAAATATTTCACCATTTCAATTCAACTGAAGTGGTATTTTGCTAATTATAAATAAATTTGAATATAAAATGATCATAACAAATATAATTCTTCTCTTCATTGTTAAATAAATAATACTTGCTCACTCAATAAATTTAATTTATAAAAAAGAAGTACAAATTGGTAGTTACAGTATAGTGATAGAGAATATAGTCAATAATATTATAATAACTGTGTATGGTATTTGATGGCCACTAGTTTTATTAAGGTGATTGCTTCATAAGTTATATACATATCTAATCACTGGGTTGGACACTTAAATCTAATATCCTATTATATATCAACTGCAATAAAAATACATTATTTAAAAATAAATAAAATGCACAGAGAAACAATTTAAGAGCCACACTTACGCATTAAATTATTAATGCAACTATAATACTTCCACCTATTATTGTTTTTTTTGCAAGGGTTATGGAATTTTCACCATTTATCATACATGTACTTCTGTCTTTTCTCTACTCAGAGGCACAGCATGAAAAAACTTCATTTCACATTGAAACATCACTGTGTGGAACAGTATGATGAAATGAGACACAGGAGGAGTTATATTCTGGTAAACAGTTGGTCTACAGAATGATAACATTTTATGTTGAGACTGATATATCAATTTTAAGATTTAAGAGATGACTGATATGAAAGCCAGAATGTCACTAGTGATGAAGTATATACATGTGAAAAATTTCAGGTGATGTGACGAGGCCTGCAGAGAGGCCTCCCACCCCAGCTTATTCTACAAACCAACACAGAACACTACATCCTCTGCTGATGGCTCCTGATTAATTATTCCATATTGCTGGTTGACAAAAGCATTCATGTTGTCATTGACACTGAAAATGTATCACTAAAAACTTAGGTTGTAAATGTGAGCAGAAATATATTTCAGACATTGCATTCTGATATGCATACATTTTATAAAAACAAAAAAAAAAGAAGGTTTTAGGAGAAAAGGTGTTTATTCAGCAACCTAGGAATTTAAAATTATATTTTTGTTTCTCAAATAAAAAAAAGTAGCATCAAGTTTTGTTTTTCTCCACACTCTCAAAGCACAAAGTATTTGTCACTGTATAGATAAACTGTAGAATAATTTTGAAAATATTTTCCTAATTAAATGAGACACTCTGGAGCTACCACTGCTAGCAGCTAGTTCCCTGGCTGTAACTAGTATTTAACACATTGTCTGTGTAAAAGATACATGCTAGAACTCTTGACTTTGTTTGTATAATCTTATACATTTTACCTCATATAAAAATACAGAGAATTGAACCAAAGATCTGTATGATTCTGAAATAATAGCTCCTGGATAGCCATGGGCAAGTTCTCTATGCCTCAGTTTTCTCATCTACAAAATAGGAATAATAGTATTTTCACAGATAGTTTTGAGGATTAAACAGCACATGACAAATGTCTGTTAATTGCTATTATTCAATATTCATGGTGACATTTCAGGAATATAAGAAAATACATTTTTAAAAACCAGCAGTTATGTAAGTATTAAATATGTTATCATTAAAACAAAATATAAATTGGGTAGTATAGAACAGTAGATAAATGACAAGTGCCTGACCCAAAATTAAAAAAAATATATATAACAAAATGTTATTTACTAACACCTCCTGCCAATTAATACCCAGATATATCTAGGAGTGGGCATAGAAGTAAAAACAGAATTTCTGTGTTTCATTTCCATTTTCAGAAGTTTGATCATAACAGGCACGTCATAAAAGTTCTCTTATATATCCTATATAATAATAGCCCAGTGACCATAATGGCAGAACAACCACAAAGATTGCTCAACCAATTACTATGACACGCACTTATCACCTCTTGGTCCCTTTCCCCAGCCAGCAGGCTCCCATCACCTAATGGCAAATGGGGAACAGTGGATAGCTGACAAGGAATGTGAGCAGCACCAGGCCAAGGTCCCTACCCCACCAGTCCCCCCACATACAGAGGGCGACCTGTGGTGAGGGTAGTGCCGGGGAGCTGACAGCATGGTTGTCCTCTTGGGTCCCTCCCCGGCCAGTAGGCTCCGATCACCTGATGGTTAATGGTGTACCAGTGTGGGTGGTGGCAGGTAGAAGGGCCAAAAAGTGGGTGGAATGGCCAACCTCTCAATCCCTCCCCTTGGCCAACAGGCTCCAATTGTCCTATGGTGAACAGGGACTTGGAGATAGGTGGTAGAGAATGTGCCAGGCCAAGGCCCCCATTATGCTGGTTACCCCCACATAGAGGGCAACCTACAGCAGGGGTGGGGCTGGAGAGCTGGCAGGAATGGCCAACCTCTCAATTCCTCCACCTGCCATCAGGCTCAAATCGCCTGATGGCAAATGGAGAACCAGGATGAGTGGCAGCAGGGGCCTGGACTGGCGAGTTGACAAAATGGCCAACCTCTTAATTCCTTCCCACCAGCCCACAGGCTTCAATCACCTGGTGGCAAACAAGGACCTGGGGATGGCTGGTGGGGGATACAGGCAGTGCCAGGTTTGGGCCCTCATCTCACCAGTCACTCCACAGACAGAGAATGACCCTTAGTAGGGACAGGACCACCAGTGGGTTGAAGGGGCCAATCTTTCAGTCCCTCCCCTAGCCATCAGGCTCTAATTGCCCCAAACCAAGGAAGATGGCCCTGTCACAGGCTAGGCCTAGGGACCTTACCTGGGCACAAATTTCATGCACCAGGCCTCTAGTTCATATTCAAAACTAGAGGCCCAGTGCACTAATTTGTACATGAGAAGTGAAGGCCTTCAGCCCAGCCTGTGCCCTCTTGGAGTCCAGACCCCACACTCCTTACTAATTGGATTGTTGCTTCTTAGCTTGGATTGCTGCTGTGGAGGTGGGAGAGACTTCCGCCACTGCCACTATGTTCATCAGCTGTGAGCCTGGCTTCTAGCTTAGAGGCACTAACCATGATGTTGCAGCACCTGCATTGATTATCTGTGCCCTGTGGTCAGTGTACATCATAGTGACTGGTAGTTCTGGTCACTTTGCTGTAATGGTTGCTTAGGCTTTTGTTATAGAGATGGATCTACCTTACAGTCAATATGCCCCCCCCCCTCGAGGGGTCCTAAATTGCAAGAGGGTGCAAGCCAGGCTGAAGGACCACATCAGTGCATGATCAGGGCAGGGAGGGACACAGGAAGTTGGCCAGCCAGGGAGGGACTATGGAAGGACTCTGGGTCATGTCTGGCTCATCTCATCCAGTCCCAATTGGCCAGATCTCATCATCATGCTAACCTACTGGTCAGAGTGTCTTCCCCTTGGTGGTCAGTGAACATGATAGTGACTAGTCCACTGGTCGATTATCTGCCCCCTGGTGGTCAGTACACATCATAGCAAGAAGTTGAGTAGCCTTAGTGTATCATTAGCATATTATGCTTTGATTGGTTGACAGACAACCGGATGACTGGACTTTTAGCATATTAGGATGTTATTATATAGGATATACATAATACTACCCTTTTTACAAATATGTTTCAAACTTTAAATATGATGGTAATTCTGTAAACAATAAGGGAGTATCAAAACAGATTCTCTACCATATGCCAATATATTCTACAATTACTGTCATAAAAATCTTTCTTGTGCCTATGTTATTACTTCACTGCATAAAATGTAATTGCCTTGTGAAAACTAGATTATTACAACTATTATGAAGACAATATGGGAAATTCACTTCAAAAGAAATCATATAGACATTTCTGACTTCTTAAAATACATGACTACAAGAAATACTTATAGAACAAAAAATGTAAGCAACTTATCTTTAAAAAGGCTCTTCAATAATTTGATTTAGCCAAAACCAGTTTGGCTCAGTGGATAGAGCATTAGTCTGTGAACTGAAAAGTCCCAGGTTTCATTCCGGTCAAGGGCACGCACCTGGGTTGTGGGCACATCCCCAGTAGGGTGTGTGCAAGAGGCAGCTGACCGATATTTCTCTCTCATTGATGTTTCTAATTCTCTACCTCTCTCCCTTCATCTCTGTAAAAAACTCAATAGTATATATATATATATATATATATATATATATATATATATGTATGTATATATATGTGTGTGTGTGTGTGTGTGTATATATATATATATATATATATACACACACATATATATATGCATATATATATATATTTATATATAATTTGATTTAACTATTAAAGAGACTCAAAATATAAAGGTCATTTAATGTCCAATCATTGGTAGTGCTTAGCAATTTGTCATTTTTACTTTTCAATACATGGTACCTTCAATTTTTACTTTGTCAAAGCTATTAGTATTTTCTTTAATACTTCCATTCATTATTTATGGTTAGGATTTACCCAGAAATTATTTTTACACCTATATGTTTTTCCTCTCATATTATGCTTTCATATAAAATGAACATTCATAGAATCTCTGTTTTTTTTATATATGAACAAGGGAAGGATCTCATTTTATTTATTTCACCAGTAAACCAAAAGTCCCTACAATATTATGGAATGCATTCATTTTTTTAAGTCCATGAAGAAAAAAATAAAACTTATAAAATTAAAGAGCTTAAAGAAGAATTGAGAGAATCCCATTTTGGTTGAGTAGAAGTAGGGAAAGGAGAAGAGTTGTTATGGAATCAACCTAGACTGAACTGAAGCAGCAAGAAGAAAAAGAGCAGCACTCACAGGCAGCTGGCAATGAACCACATTCAGGAACAGACTTTTTCTCTTCTGAAATTATACCTGGTCCAGCCTAAAGATGAGGCTGACAATGAGTCTTATTAGTGGTCTGACTCTTTAGAAAGCTAGAAAAACAATAATCAGTGAAAGCAGTGCAAAGCTTTTGCCAATGCAGTATCATAAGTGGGGAGGGAAGTATAGTCACAGTATTCAACCCATACCTCACAAAGTCAATAAGTAAACAATTGACTTATCTATTTGTAGTTGTAATCATTCCAAAGTGTTAATGTTTCTCTCATTTTCTTAGCTACAAGAGATCAAAAAATAAAATGAATTCAAAAGAACAGAAATAGAAATCACCTGTAATCTCATCTCCTAAAATAGACAGATAGTCTTAGCATTTGGCAGCTAGTTTTCCAGCCTTTTATAAACATATTATTTTTACAAATGTGGTATTCTATCTAATAAAAAGGTGATATGTAAATTGACCATCACTCCAATACTCAACATGGCTGCCCCAATATTGTCAAAGATGGCTGCTTTCATGTGAATAAAAGATGGCCAGTAGGAGAGGGCAGTTGTGGGTGATCAAGCCAGAAAAGGAGGAGAGTTAAGGGTGATAGGGCTGGCAGGGGAGGGCAGTTGGGGGGACCACATATACAGGGGAGGGAAGTTGGAGGTACCCAAGCCTTCAGGGGAGAGCAGTTAGGGGCAATCAGCTGTCAAGGGAGCAGTTAGGCATCAATCAGGAAGGCAGGGGAGTGGCTTTCGGGAAATCAGGCTGTCAGGCAGAAGTAGTTAGGGGCAATCAGGTAGATAGGCAGGTTAGTAGTTGGGAGCCAGCAGTCCTGGATTATGAGAGGGATGTCAGCCTGCCTGTTTAGGCCTGATCTCACCAGGATTGGGCCTAAACATGCAGTTAAACATCCCTCAAGGGGTCCCATATTGGAAAGGGTTCAGGCTGGGCTGAGGGACACATATCCCCTCTGTGCACAAATTTTGTGCGCTGGGCCTCTAGTTATAACATTAAATCCAAATAAATAAAAAAAGCAATTAAATAAAAATTAAATAAAAAAAAGCAATTAAATAAAAAATGTTATCAAGAAAAAAACAAAACAAACAAACAAACAAACAAACAAACAAAAAAAAACAAAAGGACCAAGATTTGGAATGTAGTTAAAAATATAGAGGCCATTTACTAAACACATGAGCCCAAAAATTTTACTCAAAAACTCTGCCAATCAAACTGAAATAAGAAATGTAATTGTATAGTTTAAAACACCATTAGGTTAAAAATAAAAAGGGAAATAACATATCTCCCAGAATGTTTAGAGAATGAAATGTTTCGTAACAGTTTTCTTATTTTTTGAAGACCCATAGATTACATTTACAGCCTGTTGAAACTTTTTAATATTTATTATAAAATAAGATCTGTAAAGAGGCCAGAAATTGATCATAAATTATTGAGTCTGCATTTAATTAAAACAATAGTAAGGGATTATAGTACACTTGAGAATACAAGACTTGCTTATACATTCAATATATATGTATCTATATATTCAGACCTCTTGATGTTTGAACAACAAAAATTCTGGCTTAAAAATCATATTTGTTCTTGCAGAGACCCAGTATACAATTCCTATTACTTGGCTGTTGATTTCTCCCCAAGTCTTTGCCTAAATATACCATATATATCAACATATATACCATATATACCATATATACCATTCAATAACTCTATTAAATATGGAGCACCATGTTGGTTACCAAACAATGAGACTTAAAACACATGTCTTATGTTCTCTAGCATCTTTATCATTTCATCCTATCTAATAAAGAGGGAATATGTTGATTAACCATCACCCTCACAAGATGGCAGTGCCAGTCCCTTGAGTCCCACCAGGGCAGCGGGCACGCAGGACAGCTGGGCCCACTCCCAGGTGCCTGGGGAACCCCAAAACGCAGGCAAGCCTCAGATGGTAGCTTTCCAGCCACCCAGGGCCACCTGAGGCTCAGGTAACCAGGACGAGCCAAGGCTTGCACTGCTGGCAGTGGCTACAGCAGAGGTGTGATGGGCACATCGCCTTCCCCTAATTGCTGGGTTGAATTTCACCCCTAAGGGCTCCCAGACTGTGAGAGGGGGCAGGCCGGGCTTAGGACCTCCCCCCCCCACGACTGTATGAATTTTCATGCACCGGGCCTCTAGTTCTTCATAAAAGCATAAGTGTCAAGAGACTTAAGTTTGTTTTTATTTTCTTTTTTTTTTTATTTTTAAATTGAATCTTTATTATTGAGATTATTACATTTGTTTCTCTTTTTCCCCCTCCATAGCACCCCTCCATCCAGCTCCCACCCCTCCTTCTGCCCTTGAATCCCTCCCATTGACCTCATCCATAGGTGTATGATTTTTGTCCAGCCTCTCCCTGTACACCCTTCCCCCTGAGAATTATCAGTCCACTCCCTTTCTGTGCTCCTGATTCTATTATATTCACCAGTTTATTCTGTTGATCAAATTTTTAATTCACTTAATTTTTAGATTCACTTGTTGATAGATATGTATTTGTTGTTCATAATTTTTTGGCTTTTACCTTTTTCTTCTTCCTCTTCTAAAAGAGTACCCTTCAGCATTTCA
>PVJN01000388.1:5155-44887 GCA_004026805.1 Lasiurus borealis | reverse complement strand
TTTTTTCCTTCTCTGTGAAGCTCTTTATCTGCCCTTCAATTCTGAATGTTAGCTTTGCTGGATAGATTATTATTGGTTGTAGGTTCTTGCTATTCATCACTTTGAATATTTCTTGCCACTCCCGTCTGGCCTGCATCGTTTCTGTTGAGAAATCAGCTGACAGTCGTATGGGTGCTCCCTTGTAGGTAATGAACTGTTTTTCTCTTGCTGCTTTTAATATTCTCTCTTGGTCTTTTGCTCTTGGTATTTTAATTATGATGTGTCTTGGTGTGGTCCTCTTTGGATTCCTTTTATGTGGGGTTCTGTGTGCTTACTGGACCTGTAAATCTATTTCTTTTACCAGATGTGGGAAGTTTCCAGTCATTATTTCTTTAAATAGGTTTTCAGTATCTTGCTCTCTCTCTTCCTCTGGCACCCCCACAATTCTGATGTTGGTATGCTTGAACCTGTCCCAGAGTCTCCTTAAATTATCTTCACATTTTTGGATTCTTTCCTCTTCTTGCTTTTCCAGTTTTTTTTCTGTTTCTTTATATTTCAAATTATTGACTTGATTCTTGCCTTTCTCTAGTCTGCTGTTAGGACTCTATATTTTTTATTTCAGTCATTGTCTCTAGTTGGTCCTTTTTCATCTCCTCTTGGGACTCACTAAATTTATGCATCATCTCTAGCATCTCTAGCAGGGTCTTTTGCATCTCTAGTAGGCTTTTTTGCATCTCCTCTTGGCTCTCACTAAATTTATCCTTCTTTTCTAGCATATTCTTGAAAAACCTTATAAGCGTGGTTTTGAACTCTATATCCAGTCGTTTTTTTGTCCTCCATTTCTTTTGTTTTTGATCCCTTCCCTTGTCTCAGCATTTTAACTATGTTGGGGAAACTTCTGTACTTGCAAAACCGCAGAAGCCTCTGTTGAGCTTGGGATGGGTGGAGTCTCAGGGCTTAAAGGACCATCTTGCCTTCCAGTCGGCCCCGTCCTCCACGGGCCCTGAGTCTCACGTGACTGGGTAATCGCTGGAGCGGTCCTTGTGTATGCGCACGCCCACAGTGCCTCTAGACCGCTGCCTTTCCAGCTCCCCTGCGCCCCAGGACCACAGGAGTCTAGATCTCCAGGGTTTTTCCCGAAACAGGGGCCCAGTGGTCTCAGAAGTGGCACAGTTGGGAGGGTCTGTCTCCTGCCCAGTCGCAAAAGCCAGCGGCACAATCAGCAGTCTGTCCTCCGTGCGGCGTCATGTGTGCGCGGGACTGTGACCAAACCTCCTATCTTTTGCGATTTCCCTAAATTTCCGTGCACTTCTCCCTTTTCACAGTCCAAACTCCCCCTGTATGAGTTTCGGCTGGGTCTGGGGTTTAGTGTTGTAGGATAAGGGGTTCAATGCTGTTGGGAGTCTCCATTTCCCTCCCGCCAGAGAAAGCCAGCCAGGTACTCGGGCACCTGCTCTCTCAGCGTGCCCGTCTCTGTACCTCAGCTTTTTGCAGCTCCTCTGTGTTTCTGTGAGCCCCTCTCTTTCCTTCTAGTTGTAGAACTTATACTCGGCCAGCTTTCCTGTGGTTCTGGATGATGTCTGTTCTGTCTTTTAGTTGTAGTTTTGAAATTGTTGTGCAAGGCAGCAGTGTAAGTGTTTACCTATGCCGCCATCTTGGCTGTCTCCCAAGTTTGTTTTTTGTGATTTTTTTTTTAATATATTTTATTGATTTTTTACAGAGAAGAAAGGAGAGGGATTGAAAGTCAGAAACATTAATGAGAGAAAAACATTAATCAGCGGCCTCCTGCACGCCCCCTACTGGGGATGCAACCAAGGTACATGCCTTTGACCAGAATCGAACCTGGGACCTTTCAGTCCACAGGCCGATGCTCTATCCACTGAGCCAAACAGGTCTCGACAAGAGACTTAAGTTTTGAAATGTGAAAAACCTTGTGGATTTTCATGATGAAAGAAAAACAAGTATTATTTCCATTTTTTAAATTATTTATTGTAAGTAATACATATGTCCTCTTTCCACTCATTTTCCACCCAAAGCTTGCCCTTGCCCTCCAGCCCCAGCCTTCACCTGTCCCCTATTTTCTGTGTCCATTGGTTATGCTTACTTATAGACAAGGTCTTTGGTTGATCTCTTACCCCCCAACCATCCCTGCCTTTCCTCTGATGGCCAGTTCAAAGATTCTGTTTCTGAATCTATTTTTGTTCATCAGTTTATGTTGTTCATTATATTCCACAAAAGAATGAAATAATATGATACTTATCCTTCTCTGACATGATATGATCATGTGATTTTTGTCTTTCAGTTTGTTTATGTAATATATTAAGTTTATTGATTTGCAGATATTGTGCCATCCTTGCATCCCTGGAATAAATCAAATGGTCAAGGCATATGATCTTTTTAAGGTATTATTGGATGTGATTTGCTAATATTTAGTTGAGAATTTTAGCATTTGTTCATAAGGGAAATTCTCTTTCTTTGTAGCATATTTTTCTGGTTTGGGGATTAGGATAAGGCTGCCTTCATAGAAATACTTTGAATATGTTCTACATCCTGAATTTTTTGTAAGACTCTGAGGAGAGTAGGTTTTAGTTCTTCACTGAATGTTTGGTAAGACTCTTCTGTGAAACCATTTGGACCAGGACTTTTGCTTGCTAGAAGTTTTTGTTTTGTTTTGATTTTTATTATTATTACTGTTTCCGTTTCCTCAGTTATGGGCCTATTTAGATTTGTTTATTCTTCCTGATTGAATTTTGGAAGATTGTATTTTTCTGGGAATATGTCCATTTCAGCTAGGTTGTTCAGTATATTTGATTAGAGTTGTTCATAGTTGTTTTTTTGTTTTATTTTTAACATCCTTTGTATTTCTGTGGAGTTGCTTGTGATTTCACCTCTTTCACTTCTGCTTTTGTTTTTTTGGATCCTATCACTGTGCTTCTTGGTGAGCCTGACTAGAGTTTCATCAATCTTGTTTATATTTTAAAAGAACCAGTTCTTGATTTAATCGGTCTTTTGTATTGTGTTTTTGGTCTCTATGTCATTTATTTCTGCTCTGATCTTTATTATTTCCTTCCTTTTGCTCACTCTGGGCTTTTCTTATCACTCTCTTTTTATTCTTTAAGTTGTAGGGTTAGATAATTTATTACCATTTTTTCTTGTTTTTGAGGTAGGCCTGTAAACTATGAACTTTCCTCCCAGAATTGCTTTCATTATGTCCCATAGATTCTGTATTGTGTTTTCATTGTCATTTGTTTCCAGCATTTTTTTAAAAATATATTTTTATTGATTTTTTTTACAGAGAGGAATGGAGAGAGATAGAGTTAGAAACATTGATGAGAGAGAGACATTGATCAGCTGCTTCCTGCACCCCGCCCCCCACTGGGGATGTGCCTACAACCAAGATACATGCCCTGGACCGGAATCGAACCTGGGACCTTTCAGTTCCAATTTGCAGGTCAACACTCTATTCACAGATCCAAACTGGTCTCACCAATCCAGCATCTTTTTTATGTTTTCTTTGATCTCTTTGATAATATAATCATTGTTGAATAGCATGCTATTTAACCTGCTTGATTTTTTTTTAAATTTTATTATAGTTGATTTCTAATTGTATGCTTTTGTGCTCTGATCCTTGATATGATTTCAATCTTCTTGAATTTATAGAGATGTATCCTGTGTATTAATATGTGGTCTGCCATTGAAAATGTTCCATGTGCACTTGAGAAGAATATATATTCTGTAGCTTTGGAGTGAAATGTTCTGAAGATGTCAATTAATTCCACATGATCTTGTAAGTGATTTAGGCTTGCAGTTCCTCTGTTGTTGTTGTTTTCTAGAAGATTTATCCAGTAATGGCACAGGGTATTAAAGTCCCTACTCTGATTGTATTGCTGTTGATCTCTCCTTTGATATCTTCCAGAAGTTTTTTATGCATTTCAGTGCTCCTGCATTGGGGCCATATATGTTTACCAGAATTATAGCAATTTTTTAATATTATGAAGTGTCCTTCTTTATATCTTATTATGGCCTTCACTTAGAAGTCTATTTTGATAAGTATTGATACACTAATGGTATTTTCATTTCCACTTGCATGAACACATTTTTTCTATACCTTCACTTTCAGTTTGTGTATCATTTGTTCTGAGGTGGGTCTCTTGTAAACAACATGTACATGGGTTGTTTTCTTATCCACTCAGCCACACTATGTTTTGTTTTGTTTTGTTTTTACTAGAGGATGTAATCCATTTATATTTAAAGTTATTATTAATTAGTGGCCTGATGCACAGAATTTGTGCTCAGAGGGGAGGCATCCCTGAGCCTGGCCTGCACCCTCTCCAATCTGAGATCTCTCTCACAATCCAGAACCATTGGATCCTAAGTGTTCACCTGCCTGCCTGATGGCCCTAACTGCTCTCCCCTCCTGGCCTGAACCCTCTAACTGCTTTACCCTCTTATCTGATTCCCCTAACTTTTTATCTGTTATCCCCTCCTGGCCTGATCCCCATAACTACCTATCTGCTCGCCCCTTCTCCTCTAACTGTCTATATGCTCTCTCTTCTTCTCTGTTCCTTCAGACCTCATTGCAGGAATGCTGAGCGCTCTCTACCGAGGCCCTCTGTCCTGATGCCCCTCTCCAGGTTGAGTAGTGCCATGGGCCTGTGTGCACCTCTACCAGGGGATGCCCTTTGAGGCAACCTCATGTTCCAGTGGTGCAAGTCCCCATACCCTTCCTCGCCCACCAGCTCCTGTGTTCATGCAGCCAGGTCATGACTGTGATACTGTTAGGACCAATTAGCATATTACCTCTTTATTATAGAGACTAGAGGTACAGCACATGAAATTTGTGCATGAGTATGGTTCCTAGGCCTGACTTGTGATCAGGGCCATCTTCCTCAACAGCCCCCAGCTGGCTTCAACCTCACCACCACTCACTCCCAGTTCCCTGTTCACCATTGGGTGATCTGTGCCTGACTGCTGGGAAAAGGGACCAAAAAATAGGCTGTTTCTGTCCACTAGCCAGCCCCACCCCTATTGTGAATGGCCATCAGGCAAGCAGAGCCTGCAGGCCAGGGAAAGGAATCAAGAGGTAGTCAGTGTACCTCATATGACTCGTCCAGTGGTCATTCAGGTCGACCTGCCATTAGGGTCAATTTGCATATTACCCTTTTATTATATAGGATGGATACTTGTTTGTTGCCTTTCTTATTCTTTATGCTTGTGTTCTCCTTCTTCCCTTTCTATTTCTTCTTTTTACAACAGACTGTTCAGCATTTCTTTCATGGTAGGTGTTAATAAACCTCCTTAGCCTTTTTTTTCCCCTGTGAATTTCATGATTTCACCACCAATTTTGAATGATAGACTTGCTGGAAAGAGTATTATTGGATTCAGTCCCTTGCTTTGCATTACTTTGTATATTTCATTTCATTCCCTTCTGGCTTGATGTGTTTCTGCTGAGAAATTATTTGTTAGTCTGATGGGAAATCACTTGTAGGTAACTTTATGTCTCTCTCTTGCAGCCCCTAAGATTCTTAAGGTTTGCCATTGAAATTACTACATGTCTTGGTGTGGGT
Source organism: Lasiurus borealis (assembly GCA_004026805.1). Lineage (NCBI taxonomy): Eukaryota > Metazoa > Chordata > Mammalia > Chiroptera > Vespertilionidae > Lasiurus > Lasiurus borealis. The sequence continues at coordinate 39,341 of PVJN01000388.1, read as the reverse complement.
CTTTTTGGATCCATCTTGTTTGGGACTCTGCACTTGTGTGATTTTTTTCTTCCCCAAGTAAGGGACCTTTTTTTTTTTTTTTGTCATTATTTTTTCAAATAGTTTTTCTAATCCTTGCTCCTTTCCTTTCCTTCTGGAACCTCTATTATGTTTATGTTGTTTTGTTTCATATTGTCCCAAAGCTTCCTTAAACTCTTCTCCTGCTTGTTAATTTTTTTTTTCCAATTGCTGTTCAGCATAGGTGTTTTTTTCTACCATCTTCTAAGTTTTGATATGGTCCTCCACTACTTCTAGTCTACTGTTGAAACCTTCCATCATGTTCTTTGTTGCCGCTATATTATTCTTCATTTCCTCTTGATTCATACAAATGTTGGTGAATTTATCATCAAGATGGTTGAACATCTTTATAACCATTTCTCTGAATTATTTCTCTGACAAATCACTTACCTCCATTTCATTTAGTTCCTTTTCTGGTGATTCCTTCTTTGCTTTCCTTTGAGGATGGTTTTTATCTCTCCATTTTGTGTTGTTTTTTTGTTTTGTTTTGTTTTTGTGTGTTTTTTTTTTTGGGGGGGGGGGCGTTCTGGGGAACCTGCTTGGATTCAAGAGATAGAACCCCTAGTGGTCCAATACCCTAGTACAGTGGTCTGCAAGCTCATTAGTCAACAGAGCCAAATGTCACCAGTACAATGATTGATATTTCTTTTGAGAGCAAAATTTTTAAACCTTTAAGTTCTTCCATCGCCACTTATTCAAAATAGACTCTCCCAGGTCATGGTATTTTGTGGAAAAGCCACATTCAAGGGACCAAAGAACTGAGTGTGGCTCACAAGCTGCAGTTTGCCAACCATTGGGTCTAGTACTCCATTAGCCCATATTCTGGGTCTACCTTGAATCTGATGCCTTTATTGACTTTGCTATGAATTGTACCCCCTTCTCTCACTGGTATGGTTTCTCCATTGTCTGCTTCAGTGATTCTGGGTTGGCTGGGCACATACTATGGTATGTGACTCCCTTTGAGGGCCCAGAGCTCTCTGGCATGCAATTTGCTTTCGGGTCTTGGTACTCCAGCAGAGTGGCACCCTAGGACCCTCTGGCAGTGCAATTGTAGTGTTGTCCTGTGACCCGTCGGTGGGACACCAAGTCACACTGGCAGCACTGTTCTAGAGCCAGTTGGACTGATTACCAGATAGTTCCTGGTCACTATGACAGCACTGATCTTGTGCCAGGTTTGAGGTGGTCACCAGGTGGTTCTGTGTCACTACAGCAGTCCTGTCAGCATGGGATCCTAGGATGCTGTGTCCAGGCCAGTGGGTGATGAGGCACAATGTTGGAGATCTCTGGTGAGGACTCACTGCAGATGTCTGGTATAGACAGTGCCTGAAAAGGCACATGGGCATTTCTTTAATTATTGTCAGCTGAGTCTGAGGAGACAGGCAGAGCTGCGTCTTGGTAACACATTCACCAAAGAGGTGGATGTGTTATCAGCACTGACTCTTACCTTTGCCCACGTGTAGTGGGTCTTTGATATATAAATCCAGTCAAGCACTAGGATTGCTTGGACCTACTCAAGAATGTAAATAATCTTCTTTGATCCTAACTTTTGCTAAAACTTTTTGGTATTTGGGAGTATAAAATAAACTTGCTGTATCATGTCTGGGTCCCTGTCCCTCCATCATAGAAGATGGTGGTCCCACCTGGCCCCAGATTTTCTTATTTTCTTTCTATTTTGTGTCTTGTCCCTTTTTTCTTTGTCTTCCTTCCTTCCTTCCTTCCTTCCTTTCTTTCTTTCTTTCTTTCTTTCTTTCTTTCTTTCTTTCTTTCTTTCTTTCTTTCTTTCTTTCTCAATCCCCTGCTCCTCTACACAGGAACTGGACCCACTCTCTGTCCATGCTAGACACGGAAAGAGAGAAACACCTACAGTCTGGGAGCCTGCAGTGAGGTATCAAGTTGATAACCAGAAAGGTGAAGCAAAGTTGTTTTTTTTTTTCCCCTGGTGTTGTGTCTTGCAACACAAGAATGATATTCATGGACCAGAAGATTTAAGCAAAAGTGTATACAATTGATTATAAGCAGATTCAAACTCTCCTCATGGAGTGGGGTGTGGCCGATAATGGGCTGCTTCCCTTAAGCCTTGTGGTCCAGAGGTATATGTCTTCCAGTGTCATCGCCTGATTGATTCACTCATTGTTCTTGCCCAGCAATGGACCTGAACTTTCTCTGTTTCTATGTATACATATACCATGTGCTACAGGCCCTCCTTTGTTTTCCCATGCTTCCTGCTTTGAGTCCAGAAACATTTTATTATTTCTGCTTGGTTGGTTTCTGTGACTAAGCTTGCTCAAACTGATGTGTCTGCCCCTTTCTATGTTCCATCTGCCTTTGTTTTCCACTGTACCCCTGCCCTATGTGTCTGTGTTTTGAGTTTACCCTCCCAGTGCAACTCACTGCTTGGACATGATAGTGGTCCCACATGGATTATGACTGGCAAGCAGCTTCTGGCAGAGGTCCATTGTGGTATTGGAAGCCAGTCTGGATGTTGATGTGGTTGTGCTCCTGGACTCTGCTGCTCCCCTCTACAAGATGGTATGGCCTCTGTGCCAAAGCCACATCAGAATGGGAGTTGCCCTTGGCAGTAGCAGGGGCTCTCCATCTAGAGAACCCAGTCTGCCAGTCTATGAGACTCCTGTGAGATCTAACTGTCCCTGAAATCACCTCCCCACACACATCCATACACTCCTCCCTCACCTCTTAACTCACTCATACTCTCTCCCTCCTTGCTCTGCTGCCAGCCACCATATTGGGTCTCCTACTTCCATTTTAAACCAGATTTTAGTTTTTTGGATGAATTTTGGTGTTTGCTTATAAATAGAAAGACAATAGAAATCATTTAATTATGGTAATTTTGAAAGTGGTAAAACTGATATTGTAAGAGGTAAAATAAATTGTTGAAGGTATACCTAGTTAGTGGAAGCATTAGCTGAAATATAGGATTGCTGAATTACACTGCTATCAATATGATGTTGTTAACATATTTCCAAAGGATGTATGACATTTATTTATGATGAATAAAAAATAGGTACGATACCAAATGAAAGTCAATATTCAAGTTTCCAAAAGTAACATAGGTACTATATTGATTTTTCTAAAAAATATGTGACAAGACTATGTTATATTAATTAAAATAAAGATATATTATCTAAAAGAGCATAAACTATACCTAAAACCTCTCTTGTTGTGTATTTTTATTTAAAACTGAAGATCTAGTGCACAATTAAATTGTGCAAGGTTAGGGTTCCTAGGCCTAGCTGCTGCATTCAGGACCATGTCTGCTGCTCAGCATCACTTCTCCACCTCTGTGGCCCCTGCCTCGTGAACCTCCAAGGCTCCTTAGCCTGAGCCATCCATGCCCCAGGAAGCTCCATGCTCACAGCTCCCACTCCGAGAGGCTCATTGGCCTCAAACACCCAGCAAAGCTCCATGCTAACACATCCCACACAGTGAGGCTCCTCCACCTCAACTGCCTCACGGGGACATCTGTAACAGTGTTAGCAATAAAACATAATTTGTACAAAGGTGCTTAATAAATAAACTATATTCAGAAAGGATTCAGCACAGAGGTGATTAATAAGTCCTTGAAGAGGTGACTAAGGAATAATGTAAATAGGTCTCTTGAGCTTCTGATGTGGAAGAGGAGGAGTCACAGGTAAGCAATGAGAGAACTGGAGAAATTCACACAGAGAGAAGAAAGAAAAGTAACAGAAACATTTCAAAAGAGAGAAAATAATCAGTAGGAAAAGAACAGAGACTTCAAGAGAAAACAAAATTTAGGAAAAGATATTGGTAAAGTTGTAATTAAAAGCCTTTGGTTTTGTCATTTTCATGACAACCAAAGACACCAAAATTTAGGGGTTACAGAGGACATGTTTGTAGAATAAAGTAGCTCACTAGGGAAAAAATAAATAAATACATAAAAAATTATGAGATTTCTTTTTAAGAACTAGGAACACATGTAAAATAAAAGAAAAATAACTGCTGATTAACTAAAATATGAGAAAACTAGTGGTTTTGTTTTATTGGTTTCCATATCTAGTATTTTCTTTTTTCTTTCTTACTTTTAATATATTTTATTTTTTAAATTTATTTTATTTGTTTTTATGTAAGGTTCTATTAAAATGATTTTGGAGTAAATTGTGATAAAATGTGTCATTAAAAGCTGTATTTTATATTTGTAAAATGTTTTCTTTCTTTCTTTCTTTCTTTCTTTATTTATTTATTTTTCTGTATTAGCTTCCCCACCCCCCAGTACATGCCCTCATCCATCTCGCTCTCCCTCCTCCCACTCCACGCCTCCCTCCTGCATTGTCCTATATCCACTGGCTATGTCTACACACATGCATACAAGTCCTTTGGTTGATCTCCTACAGGCCCCTCTGCCCCAACCTCCCCTGCCTTCCCACTGTAGCACGAGAGTCTGTTCATTGCTTCTTTGCCTCTGCATCTGCTTCCCCTCCACACCCTGATTCTTGTCTTTAAAAGTATCTTGTCCCTGTAGGTTAGAAATAAACCCACCAGAGTAAAATAAAAATGATTGAGTCCCAATTTCAATGTTCAATAGCTTTGAATCCCAGTTTCAATGTCAAACAGTTCCTTATGTGTACATGTCATCAATGGTAACTGGATACTGGACAAATGATGGCGATGCGGGTCCGACCATCTCTAGTTTGGTTCTGAGCATCTTGTAGTGAGGCTCAGCTGCTAACTGCTCACATGGCAAGGCGTCGTCAGCGTCTTTCATCTCTGGACTACTTCTTCTCTTGACTTCGTGGTTGTCGCAGACCTGTCAGTTCCTTTCTGTTGCAGGAGTCCACTTGGTCTTGGAGTTGTTTTCTGAAAGTATATAAACATATTCTTGACCAAGAATTAATAAAGGAATCTTTTCTATAAAATTGATTTGGAGTCTTTTTTATTTTTGCCTATCTGCTTTTTCTGTGGCTTATTTTGACACCATTGTGTTTTTCATGGGTGTCTTGATGTTAGTATTACAAATGAAAATTAATTTTCTAAATTGAAATTTTTTTTTAAAATTTATTACAGAGAGGAAGGGAGAGGGATAAAGAGTTAGAAACATTCATTTGCTGCCTCCTGCACACCCCCTACTGGGGATGTGCCCACAACCAAGATACATGCCCTTGACCAGAATCGAACCTGGGACCTTTTAGTCTACAGGCCTACGCTCTACCCAGTGAGCCAAACCAGTTTTGACATCTCTAGTATTTTCTGATTCTTTTTGTTTGCTGATGAGTAGGGAAGAAAGCAAATGGTAAGGCACTTTTCAGCTTCTAAGAAATCAGAAATTAATGTCAAGTGTTATATAAAGTAGTCATAAGAAATAAACATGGGAGAGGAGAAGATGGAACGAAGGAAAAAAGAAATATGAGGAGAGGGAAAATTTTGAGATTCTTTTGCACAAAGAGCATGAATGTAACAAGAAATGTTATGGCTTTAATCAATAATATTATAATTTAGCAATATAAATACATAATTATCTGTTAAATCTATGCTTTTTGGAGAAAAATGCATTTGGGACAAATGAAAAGTATTATTCTAAAAATAGTGGCATGATGCACAAAATTCATGCATGAGGGGTATCCTTCAGCCCAGCCCGCATCCTCTCCAATCTGGGACCTCCCTCTCACAATCTGGGACTGCTAACTCCTAACTACTCACCTGCCTGCCTGCTAGATTATCCCTAACTGCTTCTGCCTGCCTACTTGATCACCCCTAACCACTTTCCCTGCAAGCATGCTTGCCCTCAATAGCCCCCACCCCTTTCTGGCCTGCTCACTGCCTACTGACCCCCTACTGGCCTGATCACCCCCAACAGCCCTCCCCTTCTGGGCTGATCCCACCCAACTGGCTCTGCCTCAGCTCCACTACCATGGCTTTGTCCAGAAGGATGTCTGGAAGGTTTCCTAGAAGGTCTCCCAGGTCTAATTAGCACATAAGAAACCATAAACATACTAGAGGAATCCACAGGCAGCACAATCTCAGACATATGCCAAAAAAAACCTTCTTCACTGATACTGCTCCAGGGGCAATGGAAGCTAAAGTACAAAATACACAAATGGAACTACATCAAAATAAAAAGTTTTACACAACAAAAGAAACCATCAAGAAAACAACAAGAAGGACCACTGTATGGGAGAACATATTTGCAAGTGTTAGCACTGATAAAGGTTTAATCTCCAACATCTACAGCCAACTTATACAATTTAATAAAAGGAAGATAAATGATCCAATAAAAAAATGGGCAATGGACCTAAATAGAACCTTTTCAAAGGATGACAGAAGGAAGGCCAAGTGACACATGAAAACATGTTCAAAGTCACTAATTATCTGAGAGATGCAAATCAAAACAACAATACTATACCATCTCACACCTGTCAGTCAATCATCAACAAATCAACAAATGACAAGTGTTGATGAGGATGCGAAGAAAAAGGAACCCTTGTGCACTGTTGGTGGGAATGCAGACTGGTGCAGCCACTGTAGAGAACAGTATGGAGTTTCCTCAAAAAACTAGAAATGAATTCCCATTTGATCCAGAGATTCCACTCTTAGGAATATATCCTAAGAATTTAAAACTCCAATCAAAAAGGATTTATGCACCGCTATGTTCATAGCGCACAATTTACAATAGCTGCAATTTGGAAACAGCCTAGGTGCCCATCAGCAGATGAGTGGATCAGAAAACTGTGGTACATCTACACAATGAAATTCTATGCTGCCATAAAAAAGGAAGGAATTCTTACCATTTGCAGCAACCTGGTTGGAACTGGAGAGCCTTATGCTAAGTGAAATAAGCCAGTCAATGAAGGAGAAACACCACATGATCTCACTCATGTGGACAATAAAGAACATTATAAACTGATGAACAAAAGGATAGATACAGAGGCAGTAAAGTATCAAAAAGATGGTGAAATTATAGAAGGAAGGTTAAGGAGAGGTGGGGTAGATAAGAGATCAACCAAAGGACTTGTACACATGCATATGAACATAACCAATGAACACAAGACACTGGGGGGTTAGGGTATGCCTGTGAGTTGGGGACAATTGGAAGATATGTATACATGTAACACATTAATAATTTTTTAAAAAAATTAATATATATATATGTATATATATTATGGATTATTAAACATAACTAAGTATTAAACTTTGTCATGAGTGTGTTCAACAGGGGTCAACCATCACTCCCAGAGTATATCCTCATTATAGAAACCTAGTGAATAAATCAAAAGAACTCAGAATAGAACTGCTATTTTGGGGTGAAAGTAACAAGGTACTGAAGTTTTAAAAAAACAATCACTGCCAATCCCCTTTCTTATTTTATTTTATAGACCTAACACTCTGTCCTGGCAGTGCTAACATATTCTATATATAGTGCTAACATATTCTATATAAGTTCCTTTTAAATACATCCATAAAAATTCATAGCTTCCATTTTCAATTATACACAATTTTTATAGGCCTTTGAGACCCTAGATGTTAAAGATAGACGCATGCTTATGCACTGAAATCATGCTTCCAACAAGGCAGGAAGAACTTAATAAAGGAAAGTTACAGCAATATCAAATTATCAACTTTTTCATGATTATTCTATTTAATCAGTGCACATTTTTAGCTATGAGAAACAGTTCATCACAATATTTTCAATAAAATTTCTGCAAAATTAGATGATAACAAGACCATGATATTTTAAATTGAGTGAATTTGATGATAGTTAAGAATTAGACTCCCAGAGGAATACTTTATGTCACAAGCTATGAACACAACTGTTTAATGTAAACTCATGCTCCATCTGCTTCCTTTTCCATTTCTTGAATCTCCTAAACAATTTTTCATGCACACTTTTCAGCTCCATGCTGTGTTTTCTATTTATTGAATACATTTCTCACTTCAACATTTTTCCACCTGAACTGGCAGTTGTGGCTTTATGGCTGTATTCATGCAGGTCTCCCTATATTATGAACTTCATATTTTTTCTTTTGCCTCATGCTTCAGTTCTCCAGCCTGGTAGGCCCTAAAATGTGCAAATTGTGAAGTGTTTTGAGGCAACCATTGCTATTCTAGGCCATTGACTTGTCATCAATTAGATTAAATTATTGGTTTACAAAGATAATGTTTTCTCTCTACTTCATAAAAAAATAAAACAACTGCAAAAAGGAACCAAACTGTGCTAGGAAGCAAATTACTTTACGTGGATAAGCAAACATTTTCTGATCAGAAATGAAATGTATTATTTAGGACCATTTTACTACACCAGTTTTGAAGTAATGTAAATGGTATGAGTTACTACAATTAAAATAAGGGGGTAAAATAACAATAGTTAACTTGGCTTTGTTTCTTTACTTTAAATATTAAGAAATCCACTTTGAGTCTTCAAAATCATGCAATATTCTATTCTATAAGTAAAAATAAGTCACCTGAATGGTATCTAAAGCTTCTTATTTTCCCAATATCTCAAAATGCTATATTTAAAAAAGTTTATTAGTAGGTTACTGAAAAACCAATCCACAATTCTAATTCATGTAATTTTGCAAAGGAGAAAAATGTATAAAAGTTGTTCATTTTGATATGGAAGAATGTGGTTAAAAACAGGGAACAAAATGATATATTCCAGTTCATTAATAAAATCACAGGACCTTATATATTTAGCAGATTCTAAAACAAACTTACCTAGTAAAGTTTTCCATACAAGAATTTGTATCTTAAAATCATAAGTGATGAAGACCATATTCTACTTTCATCGACAAGTGTTTTTTTTTCTACTTTTCTCTTTATCATCATATGAATTTCCTTCTAATTATTTTATTGTCAACACAACAACTAATTAAAAACATGTTCTATCACAATATTTTTATGCAAATGAAGTTCAAAATATTATAAAAATGTCAGAAATGACAGAACCAGTTCCTTTGATGCAAAAATAGTATTTATATTTCCTGCTGGCAGATGCATTTGCCAGGAAATATCTATTGCAACAAATTTAACCATTATGGTAAATTTGTCCATTTTTGCTGTCAGGTATCAATACCGACACTTAACCTGAGTATAAAGAGACGCATGGCTAAACTTACAATGAAAGATACCCAAATCATTAATGGTTGTTAAATAGATGTTTTATAGGCTTATGGTGTGAACATATATATGTATCATTTAGCTGAAGGAATAAAATCAATATTGATGAAAAGTCATTACAGTTCTTTGATTCTGAAAGAAGGTAATCCTAGTATAGTTTGCTTTTGCTGCTAAATGTGTTTTAGAAAGTTAATGCATAAAATATACATGAATCAGCCAAATGTTATTTAACCTTATCAAACACAAGTCAGCTTCATTATAGCAACTGATTAAAATGTTCTTCAATGGAGCAGGTGACATACTGGACACACAAAAAAAATTGATACAGAATTATAGTGGCACTGTGTAAATAATCTGAATGTGACCTTTGAGGCTAAAACCTATAACTAGAGTGATACTTCAAAGCAATGATTACTTTTACAATTCTATTTTGTATAACCAGATAGAAAATTGACTTTGTTGGGGTTTATTGGCCAGGAACAGCCCTCCAAAAGTGCTATTTTCAACAGCTGCTGGTACATTTTTGTTCTACAAATTAGAGGCTAAATCAAAGCATTAAAAAACATCAAGGCTAATTTAATGTAAAAACAAGTACTTCAACTGAATCTATTTCATAATGAATTAATAACACAGATTTACACAGAATGTAGACACTTTGTGGTTTTTTAAGGTTTAGAAGAAAATATTTTGCTTACAAAATATAAAATCCTTAGGCTATCTATTTTTATAGGTTGTTATTTTTAGCTATACAAAAAAAGTCTACTGTGTAAATTCTAGAAACTTACTAACTTATTGGCTGTTTAAATTAAAAATTTAATTTTTACCAAAACTAAGAATATTTACCATGATTCCAGTGGTAAAACCAACACACAATTAAACCACTGAACTCAGCTATACTACATCTTAAGGGCTATATAATAATTGCTTTAGAAACATACATATTTTGTCTATTATTTTGATATAAGAAAAATGTAGACATATGCCATATTGAAGATTTATGTATATGCAGTATACTTGCCTAACTATTATTTACCAATAGTTCTTTCAAAGATGAAAATATGATACATTTATAAATTGAAAACAGATAAAAATGCAACTTTACAAATGCTACCCAATGTTAATATGAACAAAGATAAATAATACAAAGAATTAAAGATGGTGACTTTTTCTTAATTCCTTAGAAATATGTACAGATATAAGCTGTTCTTTATTCTAAATTGGAAGTTAACCTAAGTTTTAAAATTCATTTTAGTGCATTTGAAAAGTCACCCAGCAGATGCGTTAACTAGATTCATCCTATTTGTTTTTACTAAATTTGTAATACTATCTTAGTCTAGGATCATTTTAGGAATATCTCCAAATGTATTCCAAAATATACAAGTCATCTAAAAAAAGTTAGTTTTTTTTCCAGAAAACATTCCCAAGAATTCTTTGGAAAAACTAAAACCAAATTTTATATTGTTTCTTATGTTAGCATATTTAGTCATATATTCAATAAATACTTAATAGTGTAATTATGTTTACTTTGCTTTTAAATATTTAAGACTATGCATATTTAAAACTTTATTTATTTTAAAAATCATGTTGACACTAAATATATCATCTAAATTAATTTCTTTGTTGAGTCAATAGGCACAGCCATTGAAAGTAATTAATGCCTAATTTACTTCCATAAGAAAACAGATGCTGCCAACGCAATCTGGTGAAAAGCACACAGAATACCTGAGTTCTGATGTAAACAGAATATCCAGTTTGAAAATAGAGAATATGTGTCTCCTATATATTATAATAAGTCCTCCTTCTTCAATAATTTTACTAAAGTCCCCAGATGAGAAACAAAATATTAATTTTATTCAGCCTTTGGCATTATTACCTGTTAAGGTACTCACTAAATCACTAACTTTACTGACATTAGTATTACATTTATGCTATGAAAATTTAGAACCCTTGGGTATAGGGTTCAGTTTGTCATAAGTATAATCAATTATTCTTAAATGATTAATTTGCCATAATAGAAAAAAATGTATTGGGCAAATGAGGCTCCTGTGCCAGTTAGTCTACCTTAAAGTTATGGAAATACTCATGAAATTATGCAAATTAATTGACTTTTTCAATGTTGCATAAAATGCTACTTCTAGTACAGTTCATGGAACATTAGGCTGTTCATCCAGCAAAAAAATAAAAAATAAATAAAAAAGGAGGGCGGCAAAAAGGTTGCATTTCAGAGGATGAACTCTTACAAGCAAAGCATTATGGTTGAGGATACTCACAACTACAATCTATTTTTTCTACAAAGCAATTGACTTTCAACCATTATACATAGAACTTTGGCTGTTTATAACAAAATTTTTCCCAAGCAATTTCAAGAAAAAGTCAGCTATGTCTTGAGGGTTTTCTCTCCTCTTAATAAGAAAATAAAAGAGAGTAGGGGAAGGAGATATTTACTGTTCAATCACACTAATTAAAAATATTGATTCTGAAATTTAGTAATAGAAATTTGTACTGAGATAGGATCTTTAAGTGCTCCCAGCTCTAGCTGGTTTGGCTCAGTAGACAGTGCATCAACCTGTGGACTGAAGGGTCCTGGATTTGATTCTAGTCAAGAGCATATGCATGGTTTGCCAACTGCATCTTGAATGGGGGACCTGTATCTCTCATCATTAATGCTTCTATCTCCTTCTTTCTCTCCCTTCCTCTCTCAAATCAATAAAAATATATTTGTAAAAAGAGCTTCCCAAAACATGATATGGTATAATAAAAACCTCAGAGTTTAAATTATGCCAAGTTAGATTACTTACTAAATAGTAAAAATTTGTGATAATAGAAAAAGAAAACAATAAAAAAATACTGATTTCAAAATAATTATCCTGTCCAAACACATTTCACTTAGACAGAAGTGGTATAAGAAGCCATTGTTCTTTAATTAGCCCTTCCTCACACAAAGAATAGCAAATTTAGAATGTCATTGTATTACTAAATTTGGTGAAATCAATGCATTCTCATTTTAAACTACCTCTAGCAAATGAGTTCTATAACTAAAAATATTAAATAATTATATTTTTGCCCTATACAGTTATCAGACTTACTGTAAGGAAATAATAAAATCTTGCATGTAAATATGAGGGTTGAATTACAGGGTTTCCACCAAAGAAAGAGGCCATCCTCTGATTTGTAACCATGCTTTCCCATTCAATAAATGGACTCATGTAACCGATTATTATTATTTGAGGCAACTCCAGCCTTAGTTATGTATTAATTTTCAACTTTCATCAATCCTATCTATTAAAAGAGTAATATGCAAATTGACTATACCTCTGCTACAACCCACAAGACTCGTCCACCAGCCTATCAGGAGTGATTATGCAAATTAATCCCACCAAGATGGCTGCAGCCACAGAGCGAGCAGGAGGCTTGGGTTTCCCTGGAAATGGAGGAAGCCAAACATCCTGTACACCTTGGCTGGCGCAGGCCTCCACTTCAGGCTACAAAGTTTTAATTATAGAAGATAAATAAATTCCAGACACCAGAGCTTTCACTTGGGTTGCCGGGGGGCAAGGCAGGCCTGCAAACCATCACAGGCCCCTCACCCAGGCTGCCCCATGCCCCAAGGGAACCCTCTCCCTGAACTGGGACACCCTTCAGGGCTAACAAGCTGGCATCAGGCCTCTATCCTATCTAATAAAAGAGTAATATGCAAATTGACCATCACTCCAACATATAAGACAGCTGCCCACATGTGGTCAAAGATGGCTGCCCCCATGTAGACACAAGATGGCACCACAAGATGACCAGCAAGGAAGGGCAGTTGGGAGGGACCGGGCCTGCAGAGGAGGGCAGTTAGGGGTGACCAGGCCTGTAGGGGAGGTCAGTTCGGGATGACCAGGTATGCAGGGGAAGGCAGTTAGTGGCAAATCAGGCTAGCAGGGGAGCAGTTAGGAATCAATCAGGCTGGCAGGGAGTGGTTAGGGGGTGATCAGGCTGGCAGGCAGAAGCAGTTAAGGACAATCAGGCAGGCAAAGATGAGAAGTTGGGAGCCAGCAGACCTGAATTGTGAGAGGGATATCCAACTGTCTTTTTAGACTATATCCAGGTAGAATCAGGCGTAAATGGACAGTTGGACATCCCTTGAGGAGTCCCAGATTTGAGAGGGTATAGGCTGGGATGAGGGACACACACACCTGTGCATGAATTTCATGCACCTGTCCTCTAGTCAATAATATTAAATTAATAAACATATCAAAACACTGATGTTATAATAATATCTATCTCTCAGAGTTCTATTGCTTTGGCTTGTCACATTTTTTAAATAGTACTTTAAAATTAACTATTGTCCATGGCCAGTTTGGCTGTTGTTAGAGTATCAGTCAGCAGACTGAAGGGTCTTGGTTTGATTCCAGTCAAGGGAATGTACTTTGTTTGCAGGCTTGATCCTGACCTTGGTAAGGGTGCATGTAGGAGACAACCAGTTGATGCATCTCTCTCATATAGATGTTTCTCTATCTCTCCCTCCCACTCTCCCTAAAAATCAATGGAAAAAATATCCTCAGGTGAGGATTAACAAAATATTAGTAATCATTTACTTATAAAATTAAAATAATTTATAATATAGAATATAATAATTTTCATTCAGAGCCTCCAATCAAGATGAAAGAGAAGGTAAAACCTCTGTTTGCCTTCTCCAATAAATGCATCAAAATTGCAACTAAACTACAGAGAAACAATTCTATATAATAAAAGCCTAATATGCCAAGTGTTCCCTCATCCATTCAATCAATCAAAGCATAATATGCTAATAATGGAGACTGGCCTTAAGATGGTGGCTGGCAGGACAGAGGTGAGGGAGAGGAAGTGAGTGAGGGTATGAGAGGAGAGTGTGTGGATGTGTGTGGTGTGTGTGTGAGTGAGTAAGAGACAGTTAAATCTCACAGAATAGCAGGGGCTAGCAGTCCAGGCTCTCTTGGAAAAGGAGAGACTGCCACCACTCGGGCACCCCATGGACTGCGGGACAGCCACAGACCTCATGCCATCTTGAAGGGGAAAATGGACTTTTTTTTAGGAACTCATCAGCACCACAACCCAGACAGGTCCTGGAACTAGCCCATGATCCAGCAGCCACTCAAGCCAAAATCCTGCTGCCCAAGCTGCAGACCCGCAAACCCTGGAACCTCCACCTCTGAAGGAACACCACTCAGAAGCAGTAAGTGCAATCTCCCTCTCCTCAGTGGCAGAACCCTGGTCCACATTAGCATGTTTCCAGCATGCAGATAGCTAAGGGACTCTACTCCCTAGGCAGTGCCTGGGAGCCACTAGAAGCCCTTACAAGTGTGATTTTGTACAGACAAGGAAGCACAGCCCCATAGTAGAAATTCAGAATTCCCTCTTCCTGAAGAACTGCCCACATTTACCCCATCAGCTCAACCTCAGTACCAGGACCCCTCAGAGCACATCAGAACATTGTGCTAGAGAAGGCTGCTCCACACAGGAACAGGACACCTGAGCCCATCTATCCACAGCAAGCTCAGGGAGCAGCTGTGAGTCTCTGCTGGGTGTGATTTGGCACAGAAAAGTGTGCCATGCCCTGCAGGATAAATGTGAAGTCCCTCTTCCTGAATAACTGCCCACATTTAACCCAGTGGCTTAACCTCAGGGCCAGGAAACCTCAGAACATGTCAGAACTCTGATCTGGCAAAGGCTCCTCCACAAAGTAAAAGGACGCCTGAGCCCATCTCTCCATAGCGTGCTCTGGGAGCAGCTTTGAGGCTCTGCTGGGTGTAATTCGGCACTGACAAGGACTTCCTGCCCTGCAGTAGAAATTCTGAATTTCCTTTTCCTGAATAACTGCCCTTATTCATCCCAGCAGCTCAACATAGTGCCAGGACCCCTCAGACAACTTCAGCATGGAGCCCAGCAAACGCACCTCCACAGATGCAAAGTTCCAACAGGCAGGCATCCTGAGCCCATCTACCCACAGGGTACTCTTGGAAACCACTGTGAGCTCTCCCTTGATGTGATATTAAACAAACCAGGGTATACACTGCCTAGAAGCAGAAATTTTGAATTCACTTATCCAGAATACCTACCCACAGACACCTCAATTACATAGCTACACTGCCAGGGAGTGTATCAGTGTGCATCAGTATACATCACTGGCAAATTTACTGTGGCTGCTCCTGTGAGCTGCCACTGGGAGTAAGTGCCTATCCACAACAGGTGCAGCAGCAAAAGCTGAGTCTGCCCACCACATATCTACAGAACTCTGGGCACCACAATTACGCCTTTCCAGAGTGTAGGCCCCCTGAGCCACATCACCCTAAGAGATGGTTCCTTGTTACCAATGTGAGTCCCCATTGAGCACACGTGATCTCAATTAAGGGGGCAAAACAGCAAAAATAGGAAAACTCCCTGGCTTGGCTGCCTACATCAAGACAGCACAGTTATGCCTCTCAAATTCACAGACCTACATCAAAAGAACCCAAATAGCTCAAGTAAAGAGCTACAGTAGATTAACAAACACAGAAGAACTGAGAGAATAAACGAGTTACACCATCCCCAAAAGAACCTGGGTAGAAAAGCAATTGGATATACAATTAAAATATTACAGGAAAACATGGGAAGGAAAAAAAAAAAGCAATCCTCAAAGGAAAGATAAAGTAGAATCACCAGAAAGGGAGTTAAGTGAAATTGAGGGTAGCAGCTTATCAGAGAAAGAACTTAGAGTAATGGTTTTAAAGATGTTTAAATGGCTGGATGACAAATACACACAACTCAATGACACAATTCAATTAGAGCCATAAGGAGCTGAATGAGAATGTCAAAAACATGAAAAGAAACCAAGAGGATATTAAGAACGACATAGCTGCAATAAAGAACACAATGGAAGTCTTAAACAGTAGACTAGGAAAGGCTGAGGACCATATCAGCTAATTAGAAGACAAAATAGGAAAAAAACACACAAACACAGCAGCAACTGGAAAGACGTTTTAAAAAGCAAGAAGAGAGCCTAAGGAAAGTTTGGGGCAACACAAAATGAGACAACATTCGCATAAATGGGATAACAGAAGAAAAGGAAGAGAAGCAAGGAATAGAAAACCTCTTTGAAGAAATAATGACAGAAAACTTACCTGATATTGGCAAGAAAAGAAAAAAAAAAAAAGAGGAAGTACATAGATCCCAAACAAGATGAACCCTAAAAGATCAACAGCAAAACACATCATAATTAAATTGGTGAATGCTAACTTCAAAGTAAGAATCTTAAAGGCTATGAAAGGGAGACAGAAAGTTTCCTATAGGTCATCCCCTGTTAAGATAACATATTTCTCAACAGAAACAACCCAGTACAGAAGGGAATGGAATGAAATATACAAAGTGATGCAAAACAAGCGACTGAACCCATGAGTGCTATACCTACCAAGGCGATCATTCAGATTTGAAGATGGAATCAGGAGCCTCACAGACAAGAAAGGGCTAAGAGAGTTGATCACTACGAAGCCAATAATGCAAGAAATGCTAAAGGGACTGCTGTAAAAAGAAGAAAGAGAAAGAAGAAACACAAACACTAAGGAAAAATTATGAAAACTAACATGCACAAGTCAATAATAACAATAAAAATACAGCGGTACCTCGAGATACGAGTTTAATTCGTTCAGTAACCTTGCTTGTATCTCAAGTTGCTCATATCTCCAAGCAAATTTCCCCATTGAAATCAATTGAAATGCCGTTAATCTGTTCCAGCCCCCAAAATGCCACACCAGTTGTTCTTGTTACATGATTCTGAATAAGAAAAATGTATTTATAAATGACAAATATTCTATAAAAACATAATAAAAGAGAACATAAAGGAATAAACTGGTTTTATAAAGTGTATTTACCTACTCATTACACTCTTAATGCTACACTTTATCCCTAAACTGAATGTAACTTAACTAATCTTCACTGAACTTAATTGCTACTGGTCTTTGCATTTTTGGCCGACTTCAAAAAAAAAAAAAAGTGTCCAAGGAGGTTTGCCTCTTCCTCCCTTTCAGAATGTTTCTGAAATGGGTGAGGCAAGTTTCATTGAACAGCTCCGATGCACAACCAGTAGCAACTTTTTCGGGGTGTTTCTTTTCCACGAAGTATGACACCTTCTCCCACATTCCTAAGATCTCCTTTATCTCACTTGTAGAGATCTCCTCCACCTCTGGCTCCTCCTCGAAACCAATTTCATGGAGAACCTCCGCATGTTGCTGAGACTGCAACTCTTGTAACTCCCCCATGGTGAGTTCCAGAGAGTGCTCCTCGACGAGCTCATTCACGTCTCTCTCATCCACCTCCAGGCCCATGTATTTTCCCAGAGACACTATCTCCTCCTCTATTGGCACCTCAGGTTCGAATCCTTCAAAGGTCCTTTCAGCTACAGCCTCAGGCCACAGCTTCTTCCATGCAGAGGTCAAAGTCCTTGTTGTAACACCCAGATAGGCCTGATCAATAATTCTGAGGCATATTACGATGTTAAAGTGATTCTTCCTGAACTCTTGAAGGGTGAGGTTTGTGTTCTCTGTCACCTCAAAGCAGCACCGGAACAGGTGCTTGATGTACAGCTTTTTAAAATTAGAAATCACCTCCTGATCCATGGGCTGCAGGATAGGAGTGGTGTTGGGAGGTAGGTAGACAACCTTTATAAACTTGAACTCTTTGAGGAGTTCATCTTCAAGGTTTGGTGGGTGAGCAAGAGCATTGTTGAAGACGAGGAGGGCTTGCATGGTTAGGTTGTTTTTCTGTAGGTATTTCTTAACAGAAGGGCCGAAATTCAGTTTTATCCACTCAACAAAGAACTGTCTGGTGACCCATGCCTTCGGGTTTGCCCTCCACATAACTTGCAGTTTATCTTTGAAAATCTTATGTGACTTAAAGACTCTGGGGTTTTCCGAATGGTATATTAGCAGAGGCTTGATCTTGCAGTCGCCACTCGCATTGGCGCACAGTGTGAGAGTTAGCCTATCCTTATGGGTTTGTGGCCTGGCTTCACCTTCTCCTCTGCTGTTATATAAGTCCTATTTGGCATCTTCTTCCAGAAAAGCCCTGTCTCGTCACAGATGAAGACTTGCTGGGGGATATATCCTTTGGCTTCTATCAGTTCGGAAAAAGTTTTGAGGTAATCCTCAGCTGCCTTCACATCCAAACTTGCTACCTCACCATGGCTGATGATGGAGTGAATGCCGGACCTTTTCCTGAAGTTATCAAACCAGCCTCTACTGGCTTTAAATGAGTCTTTCCATGCTTTGTCCTTGGAAGTGTGCGGGGTCTGCTCCAGCAAATCACCCTAAATCACTCGCGCCTTCTCGCATATGATGCCCTGTGTTAATGTATCTCCTTTAAGCTGTTTCTCCATCACTCACACCTTCATTAGATTCTCCATCTTTTCATGGAGAGAGCTACGGAGCTTAGAAATTATTGTAACACCCTTAGCTGTCATTATACCCTTTATTGACTCCTTCTCTTTAAGCACAGCACATATTGTTGAAGTACTATGCCTGCACTGCCTCGACAAGAGAGCCACTTGCACACCTTGCTCATATTTTTCTATGATTTCACGCTTTAATTCAATAGACATCATCCTCTTCTGGGCACTGACCTTTCCACTTGCTTTCTTCGGACCCATGGTTATAAAAAGAAATGTGATAAAGTATGTAAATGCACAAAAGATGCTTCGACAATGAGGTAAACAAGCACACTGACTGATGCGTGGAAAACTATGAAAAACTAGATTTGCGTTAAACTGGTGTGTCGTGTGCAGCTGGCTGACACACCTGATTACACCTATCTCAAATGTGGCTCGCATTTCAAAGCAAAAAATCACTTTCTTGACGGCTCGTATCTCAAAAATCTCGCATGTTAGGGCACTCGTATCTCGAGGTACCACTGTAAATCGATTAAATACACCAATGAAAATACATAGGGTAACTGAATGGAAAAGAAAACATGACCCACCTCAGAGCAAAGTATTCACACAGATTGAGAGTGAAGGAATGGAAATACATATTTTTTCAGGCACATGGAAATGAAAAAAGCTGGAGTGGCATACTTATATCTGATAAAATAGGCTTTTAACTAAAAGCCATAACAAGAGAAAAGAAAGGGCACTATTAACACTAAGGGAGCAATTCAACAAAAAGATATAACTCTGGTAAACATATATGCAACCAATTCAGGAGCACACAATATACATAAAAAAAACTCCTAGAAGATATCAAGGGAAAGATTGATAACAATACGATCATAGTAGGGGACCTTAATATACCACTAATATCACTGGATAAATTCTCTAGATAAAAATTCAGAAAAGAAACAGCAATTCTAAATAACTCACTAGATCAGATAGATCTAACTGACATCTTCAGAGCATTTCACCCCAAAGCCATCGAATATACATTCTTCTCAAGCGCACATGGGACAGTTTCAAAAATAGACCACATATTGAGTCACAAGCTAATCTCCCCAAATTCAAAAAGATTGAAATTATATCAAGCATTTTCTCAGATCACAATGGCATAATACAGTGCTACCTCAAAATACGAGTGCTCTAACATGCGAGATTTTTGAGATACAAGCCATCGAGCAAGTGATTTTTGCTTTGAAATATGAGCAACATTTGAGATAGGAGTAATTGCACGGATCGGCTGGCTGCACACGACCCACCAGTTTACCGCGCCTCAAGCATCTCATAGTTTCCCACGCCTCAAAGTTACGGAACAAATTAAACTTGTATCTCGAGGTACCACTGTATTAGAAATGAACTACAATAAAAACAGTACAAAACGTAGAAACAATTGAAAGTGGAATAGCAATGATTGGGTTATCAATGAGATCAAAGAAGAAATTAAAAAGATCCTAGAGACTAATGACAATAAAAACACAACAACTCAAAGGCTATGGGACAAAATTAAAGCAGTCCTGAGAGGGAATTTTATAGTTCTACAGACCTACCTCAAAAAAACAAAACAAAACAAAAGAAGGAAAAAAAAAAAAGAAAAAGGGAAATAAATCATCTAACTCAAAAATTGAAAAAAATAGAGACCAACAAGAAAATACCTCAGTAAGCAGAAGGAAGGAAATAATAGGAGGAGATCCAAGATGGTCGCATAGGTAAATGCCTACACTGCTGCCTCGCACAACAATTTCAAAACTACAACTAAAAGACAGAATGGACATCATCCAGAACCACAGGAAAGCTGGCCAAGTATAAGTTCTACAGCTAGAAGGAAAGAGAGGGGCTCACAGAAACCCAAAGGAGCTGCAAAAAGCTGAGGTACGGAGACGCACGCGCTGAGAGAGCGGGTGCCCGAGTACCTGGCTGGCTTTCTCTGGAGGGAGGGAAACGGAGACTCCCAACGCCATTGAACCCTTTATCCTAAGACACTAAACCCCAGATCCAGGCAAAACTCATACGGGGGAAGTTTGGACTGTTTAAAGGGAGAAGTGCACAGAAATTTGGGGGAGTCGCAAAAGATAGGAGGGCTGGT
Source organism: Lasiurus borealis (assembly GCA_004026805.1). Lineage (NCBI taxonomy): Eukaryota > Metazoa > Chordata > Mammalia > Chiroptera > Vespertilionidae > Lasiurus > Lasiurus borealis. Next base: position 18,696 of record PVJN01000388.1, on the reverse strand, counting down.
CGTGCACGGCACTGCGTGGAGGACAGATTGCTGATTGTGCCGCTGGCTTTCACCACACAAACTGGCGGGAGACAGATATTCCCAACTGTGCCACTTCTGAATCCACTGGGCCCCTGTTTTGGGCGAAACCCTGGAGATCTAAACTCATGTGGTCCTGGTGCGCAGGGGAGCTGGAAAGGCAGCGGTCTAGAGGCCCTGCGGGCGCGTGCGCACAAGGACCGCTCCAGTGATTACCCAGTCATGTGAGATACGGGGACCGTGGAGGGCAGGGCCGACTGGAAGGCAAGGCAATCCCTTAAGCCCTGAGACTCCACCCATCCCAAGCTCAACAGAGGAGTCTGCGGTTTTGCAAGTACAGAAGTTTCCCAGACATAGTGAAAATGCCAAGACCAGGGAAGGGATCACAAACAAAAGAAATGGAGGGAAAAAAAAACGACTGGATATAGAGTTCAAAAGCATGCTTATAAGGTTTTTCAAGAATATGCTAGAAAAGATGGATAAGTTTATCAAGTCCCAAGAAGAGATGCAAAAGGACCAACTAGAGATGCTAGAGATGATGCATAAATTTAGCGAATCCCAAGAGGAGATGAAAAAGGACCAACTAGAGACACTGACTGAAATAAAAAATATTATGCAGAGTCTTAACAGCAGACTAGAGAAAGGCAAGAATCAAGTCAAAAATTTGAAATATAAAGAAACAGAAAAAACTGGAAAAGCAAGAGGAGAAAAGAATCAAAAAATGTGAATATAATGTAAGGAGACTCTGGGACAACTTCAAGCGTACCAACATCAGAATTGTGGGGGTGCCAGAGGAAGAGAGAGAGCAAGATACTGAAAACCTATTTAAAGAAATAATGACTGAAAACTTCCCACATCTGGTAAAAGAAATAGACTTACAAGTCCAGGAAGCACACAGAACCCCATATGAAAGGAATCCAAACAGGACCACAACAAGACACATCATAATTAAAATACCAAGAGCAAAAGATAAAGAGAGAATATTAAAACCAGCAAGAGAAAAACAGATTATTACCTACAAGGGAGCACCCATACGACTGTCAGCTGATTTCTCAACAGAAACGATGCAGGCCAGACAGGAGTGGCAATAAATATTCAACGTGATGAATAGCAAGAACCTACAACCAATAATAATCTATCCAGCAAAGCTAACATTCAGAATTGAAGGACAGATAAAGAGCTTCACAGAGAAGAAAAAGCTAAAGGAGTTCACCAACACCAAACCAGTATTATATGAAATGCTGAAGGGTACTCTTTTAGAAGAAGAAGAAGAAAAAGGTAAAAGCCAAAAAATTATGAACAACAAATACATATCTATCAACAAGTGAATCTAAAAATTAAGTGAATTAAAAGTTTAATCAACAGAATAAACTGGTGAATAAAATAGAATCAGGAGCACAGAAAGGGAGTGGACTGATAATTCTCAGGGGGAAAGGGGTGACCGGTATACAGGGAGAGACTGGACAAAAATCATACACCTATGGATGAGATCAATGGGAGGGAGCTAAGGGCAGAGGGAGGAGTGGGAGCTGGGTGTAGGGGTACTATGGAGGGGACAAAAGAGTAACATATGTAATAATCTGAATAATAAAGATTTAATTTAATTTTTTTTAAAAAAGGAAATAATAAAGATCAGAGCAGAAATGAATGACATAGAGACCAAAAAAAAAAAAAAAAAAAAATTCAACAAAACCAAGGGCTGATTCTACAAAAGTATAAACAGGATTGATGAACCTCTAGCCAGGCTCACCAAGAAGCAAAGAGAGAGGATCCAAATAAACCAATCAGAATTGAAAGAGATGAAATAACAACAGACCCCACAGAAATACAAAATATTTTTTAAAAATTCTACAAACAACTCTATTTTAACAAATTACACAACCTATAGGAAATGGACATATACCTAGAGAAACATAACTTTCCAAAACTCACCAGGAATATTCTAAAAAAATCTCAATACACTGATATCTATGGAAGAAATTGAAGCACTCATCAAAAAGCTTCCAGCAAACAAGAGCCCAGGGCCAGATGGCTTCATAGGAGAGTTTTACCACACATTCAAGAACGAATTAAAACCTATCCTCGTGAGACTATTCCAGAAAATTCAAGAGGAAAAAACACTTCCAAATATCTTCTATGAAGCCAGCATCACCCTAATACCAAAACCAGATAAAGAAAACACAATGAAAGAAAATTACAGACCAATATCCTTCTTGAAAATAGATGCCAAAATCCTCAACAAAATTCTAGCTAATTGGATTCTGCAGTGCATCAGAAATATCATACACCATGACCAACTAGATTTATACTGGGGATGCAAAGATGGTACAATATTCACAAATCAATTAATGTGATATCACATGTAAACAAATTGTGAGATAAAAATCACATGGTCACTGGAACCGGTTTGGCTCAGTGAATAGAGCATCAGCCTGCAGACTGAAAGGTCCCAGGTTAGATTCTGGTTGGGGGCATGTACTTTGGTTGAGGGCACATCTCCAGTGTGGGGTGTGCAGGAGGCAGCTGATTGATGTCTCTCTCTCTCATCGATGTTTCTAACTTTCTATCCCTCTCCCTTCCTTTCTGTAAAAAAATCAATAAAATATATTTTTTAAAAATCACATTGTCATATCAATTGATGCAGAAAAATCATTTGACACAATCCAACACCCTTTGTTGATAAAAACTCTCAGCTGGGTGCGAATAGAAGTATCATACCTCAACATAATAAAAGCCATATATGATAAACCACAGCAAATATCATACTCAATGGGCAAAAACTAAAACCATTTCCTCGCAGAACAGGAATAAGACAGGGATGCCCACTCTCACCACCCCTTTTCAACATAGTGCTGCAAGTACTATCCATTGCTATTAGAGAAGAAAAATAATGAAAAGGCATCCAAATTAGAAAAGAAGAAGTAAAACTATCCTTATTTGCAGATGACATGATATTTATATAGAAAACCCTAAAGACTCCATCAAAATATTATTAGACGTACTAAGTAAATTGGCAATGTAGCAGGATACAAAATTAATGCCAAGAAATCTATGTCATTTCTATACACCAATAATGAACTTACAGAAATAGAGACTAAAACAGAAATCCCATTTACCAACCCACCAAAGAAAAATAAGATACCTAGGAATAAACTTAACTTAGGATGTAAAAGACCTATTCATGGAAAACTACACAACAACGAAAAAAGAGTTAGAGGAGGACATAAACAAATGGAAGAAAATATTGTGTCCAAAGGTTGGTAGAATCAACATCATCAAAATATCCATAACTACCCAAAGCAATCTATAAATTCAATTCACTTCTCATTAAAATACCAAAGGCATATTTCACAGACCTAAAATGAACTTTCCAAAAATTCATCTGCAATACAAAAAGATCCTGAATAGCTGTAGCCATCCTGAGAAAGAAGAATAAATTAGGTGGGGTCTCAATAAGGGATTTTAAGCAGTACAGTGGTACCTCGAGATATGAATGCCCTAACATACGAGATTTTTGAGATACCAGCCATACAACAAGCGATTTTTGAGAGCAACATTTGAAATAGGAGTAATCACACGGATCAGCCGGCTGCACACCACCCACCAGTTTACCGTGACTTGAGCATCTCATAGTTTCCCACGCCTCAAGGTTACGGAACGAATTAAACTCGTATCTTGAGGTACCATTGTATTATAAAACCACTACCCTGATACTGGCACAAGAACAAACATATAGATCAATGGAATGGAATAGAGAACCCAGAAATTGACCCAAACCACTATGCTCAATTAATATTTGACAAAGGAGGCATGAGTATATAATAGAGTCAACACAGTCTCTTAAAAAAAGGGTGTTGGGAAAATTAGACAGATACATGCAAAAACATGAAAGTAGATCACCAAATTACACCATACACAAAAATAAACTCAAAATGGATAAAGGACTTAAACATAAGATGGGAAACCATAAAAATAACTAGAGTAATGCACTGGCAGCAAAATCTCTAACATATGCCAAAGGAACTTCTTCACTGATACTGCTCCTACAGCAATGGAAAATAAGCAGATGAGTGGATCAGAAAACTGTGGTACATCTACACAATGGAATTCTATGCTGCCAATAAAAACAGAAGGAATTCTTACCATTTGCAGCAACCTGGATGGAACTGGAGAGCCTTATGTTTAGTGAAATAAGCCAGTCAATGAAGGAGAAGCATCACATGATCTCACTCACTGGTGGATAATAAAGAACATTATAAACTGATGAACAAAAGGATAGATGCAGAGGCAGTAAAGCTTCAAACAGACTGTGGAATTACAGCAGAAAGATTAAACTTAGATGAGGTAGATAAGAGATCAATCAAAGGACTTGTATGCATGCATATAAGCATAACCAATGAACATAGACACTGGGGGGTTGGGGTATGCCTGGGAGGGGGGGGGCAATGGGGAGATATGTATAAAAATTAATAAAAAAAGATAAAATAAACAAATGGGACTACATCAAAATAAAAAACTTTTGCATAACTAAGGAAACCATCAATAAACAAAACAAGAAGCCCATTGCATGGGAGAATATATTTACCAATGATATCAACAATAAGGGTTTAATCTCCAGCATTTACAGAGAACTCATACAATTTCACAAAAAGAAGATAAACGACCAAGTTAAAAGATGGGAAACTGATCTAAATAGGCACTTTTTGAAAGGACAAGAGACATATGAAAACATACTCAAAGTCACAGAGAGATGCACACCAAAATGACAATGTGGTACCATCTCACGCCTGTCAGAATGGCTATCCTCAACAAATCAACAAATGACTAGTGTTGCTGAGGATGAGGATACAAGTGATCTCTTTTGCACTGCTGGTGGGAATGCAGACTGGTGTAGCCACTGTGGGGAACAGTATGGACTTTCCTCAAAAACTAAAAGTGGAACTCCCATTTGATCCAGTGATTCCACTTCTAGGAATATATCCCAAGAATCTAGAAACTTCAATCAGAAAGGATATATGCACCCCTATGTTCATAGTAGCATAATTCACCATAACTAAGCTTTGGAAACAGCCTAAGTGCTCATCACTATGGTTCATATACACAATGAAATACTGTGCTATCGTAAAAAAGCAGGAGCTCCTACCATTTGCAACAACATTATGCTAAGTGAAATAAGTCAGGCAAGGAAAGATAGATATTATATGATCTCACCCATTCGTGGACTATAATGGACAACATAAACTGATGAACAAGAACAGATCTAGAGACTGAGAAACGTTGATCAGAACTTCAAACCTTAGGAAAAGTGGGGGTCAGTGGGAGCAAGGGGGAGAGATCAACAGAGGGACTTGCATGCATGCATATGAGCTTAATCAATGGACACAGACAATGGCAGGAGGGGCATGAGTCGAGTTGGGGAGTAACAGGGGAATATGGACACATTTAAAAAATAAATATTAAAATAAATTATAAGGAAAATAAAAAATATTAAAAAATATTAAATCTAATCCATACTAGTGGTGACCATAACCTTAAGAGAAATTGTTTCATGTGAGGAAGATATTTAAATGAACTCTCTGTATCCTGAAAATTTTTTTGGAAGGAATTAAAGAGAAGTTTCCTTTAAATGCCCTAAGGATTATAATTGAAAGTCAATCTATTTGAAATGTTGAACTAAAGTAAGTAATTTGTGTTTTTGCCTCCCTGACAAAATCTATATAAAGTTATGAAAAGAAATTGACAGCCAGTTTGAAATTTAATTGTCATGGCCTAGAGCAAAGAATATCTGTATATGATATTATTCTACAATGTCATTATAATTTTTGATATTTCACAATAGCATATTGTACATTTATCCCAAATAAAATTACAAACTTAATTTTTTGAATGTTTGGCAGGATTTTAAAAAAGGACATGAAAGGATTTAATCCCTTTCAGAAGGAATGAAGGCACTGGGAAGGCACTTGAGCATTCTATACAGGCCCCTCTTACCCTTTTGCCCTCAGCTGTTGCCTGAGCTTTCTATTCATGCTGAGGTTGAAGCCTTTTGGTGGCTGGTACCAGGAATCTGTCTCTTGTTGTGACTGGGACCTCCTGGAGCAGGAACCTGAGTTCCCTGAGATATGTGATCAGTGCCAGAGCCCCACCAGCAGGTTAGGAAATCCCAAGTCAGGTGCTTGCCGTAGAGGACATGGGGGCATAGGCTACCAAGGAGACAGAACTTCACCTCACATCAACCTTCTTGGCCTTGGAGGATGACTGGTTAGCCAGAGATGGGTATGATTCCTCAGGGAAGGGACAACCTAAGACAGGCACAGTTACAGAGGGACAATCAGGAGAGAACTTGGGGGTCAACACAGACCTTCACTTTCCCAACCTTGCAGGGGCCTGAACCCTCACCCCTTCTGAGGGAGGTCTCCTGCCCCCATGGCTGCTTTGCTTCCCATGCTCAGCCCAAATAGGGATTCAGGCAACAGATTGAGATTTGACCAACAGTAGCTGCCCTAGACCTAAATCCAGCCTAGCACCAGGAATGCTCAGGGCCTACACAAGAATGCAAATAATCCTTTCCAATAATATTTACAGGGTAATCTAAGATTGTTGGTAGAGTATTAAATTTGATAATAAAATAGTAATCAAGTTTTCAGATTAATTTAAATTGGCTAATTAAAATAAGTGAATATTCAATACAATTTAATTTTACTGATCCTAAAGTATTAACTAAAATTTCTATTGGTAGTTCATCTCATGGTAAAATTGCTTAACATGCAATAAACCTAAAGCAGTCATATATTTGTGCAAAAAAAAAATTTAAAGTTATCAATATTGCATTAAACAATTTACAAAAGCCTCCATTAATCAAAAAAAGGGGGAATAGTAGGGTAATATCAAGTAAGGAAAAATCGCCTGTAAGTAAATTACATGTAGAAAATTTTTACTTTAGAGAATTATTTTCATTTGCAATACTAACAGCAAGACAGTCATGAAAAACACACATGGTGTCAAAATAAGCCAAAGGAAAATAGTTTGGGCAAAAATAAAAAGGATCCCAAGTCAATTTTATAAAAAATACTCCTTTATTGACCTTTGGTTGAGAATGTGTTTATATACTTTCAGAAAACAACTCTAAGACCATGGGGACTCCTGCAACAGAGAGGAACTGACAGGTATGCTCTAACCAAGAAGACAAGAGAAGAAACAGTCCAGAGATGGAAGACCCTGCCTTGCAATGCTAGCAGTCAGTAACTGTGCATTGCTACAGGTTTCCCAGGACCAAATCAGAGAGGGTCGGACCTGCATTGCCACCATTTGTCCACCATCCAGATACCATTGCTGATGTGTACACATAAGGAACTGTTTAACATCGGAACTGATACTCAAAAACTGATGGACATTTAAATTGGGACTTGAATATTTTTTTATTATAGGTTTATTTCTAGTCTACAAAGGCAAGATTTTTTTTTAAAGAAAAGAATCAGGGGGCGGGAAATATATATAGAGGTAAAAATCTTTGAACAGACTGTCAAACTACAGAGGGAAGGCAGGGTGGTTGTGGGAGAGGGGCTGTAAGAGATCAACCGAAGGACTTGCATTCATGTATATAAGCATAACCAATGTATACAAGACATGGGGGAAGGGGAGATAGGTAAGGGCATGTGCTGGAAGGTAGGGGAGGCTGTGTGGAGGTCAATGGAAAGAAAAAAAAAGGAGACATATGTATTACTATTTGTAATACTTTAAATAATAAAAAAGCCTAAAACAGCTAAAAAAATTGTCAATGATACTCTAAGGCCGCTCAATCACTCGCTATCATGTGCACTGCCCACCAGCGGGCAGGCAATAGTCCAGTAGACCATTCATTATGAAATGAACTGACCACTATGGAGCAGAAGCTCTGACCAGTAGGTTAGCTTGTTGTTGGGGTCTGGCCGATCGGAATTGAGTGAGACAGGCCGGACATGGTCTGGAGCCCTCCCATTGTCCCTCCCTAGCTAGCCAACCTCCTGTGTTCCTCCTCAGCCCTGAACTTGCACCAGTAGGTTCCCTCAGCCTGGTCTGCACTCCTCACAATTCAGGACCCTTGGGGGATGTTGGAGAGCTAGTTCTTGCTCAATCCCAAGGGCCAGGCCAAGGGCCTCACTGGTGCACAAATTCATATACCAGGCCTGTAGTTATTAAGAACTGCCTGTAGTCTAGTTGAAAAGAAATCCTAAAACAAATAATATACAGGAGAAACTGCATGGAGACTGGTATGTGAGGAGAGACATAAATGCCTGGACTCACTCCACATATGGCTGTTAAAAATTGGGAATGTGCTCCAGACTCACATTGGGATCCTCCACTCCAGGATCCTATTGCCAGAAAATACAGTGCCCATTACTTCTGTCTGTGAAAACCATTAGAGATCAAGGATAAGTGATATGGAGGGCTCCCTGGGTCTTAGCATCACTCACTCTGAGCTCTAGCACTAGGACAGTAGCTTAAATGTCAACATGGACATAAAGGGAGGAACTGAATTATCTTTCTCAAGGCAAGAAATAGAGAATCACATTTCTTTCAGACAGAAGTGGTATAAGAGGCCATTGTTCTTTAATGAACCCTCCCCCACACATAGCTGGTATACAGATGTCATATCTGAATTTCCATCAGTCTGGCTAACATTCTTATACCTTCCTCTGGTCCCTGTTGATTCCCTGGCATCATGCATGTGGTCTCACCCAAACCTCCTCCAGTGGCTTTTCCATGCAAATAATCTGTGTTGGCTCTTGCTACGGATGTTCCTAAATGTTATGAAAGGTTCACACACTCCTAACAAATAGCATCTGGCCTCCTCATGCCCCTAACCTCTTGATAAGCACCCAGCCAACAGTAGCAGCCAGCCTTAATTCACAACTTAGCCCTCCAGGCATCTCCAAGGCCAGGATAAGTGGAAACTGTGTGAATATCACCTTTTTAGTCATACAAAGTGGCCCCATGCAGGTCAAAGGCAGTGACTAACACTGGCCTGCATTTTCCAAGAGGTCCTAGAACCAACAAACCCCATATCCAGCTTCAGACCACATCAAATCACCAAAAACTAATTTTTCCAAGAATGACACACTCAAGAATGACAGACTCAGCAAGGATCAGAGCCCCTCTACTGTGAATTTGGATCTGTAGAATCAGTCCTTGCAATAACAGATCCTCTGGTGTCATTATAACCAGACCTCACAACTACTCAGTCTGAATGAGAATCACTCTCTCTCAGTGATGTGCCAACAGTAACCAAGGCTGATAATGTGCCAACAACAATAGGAGGCTCCATGTTCAACCAACAAAAGGGACATGCCTGAAACAACCCACTGGGCCCCACAGGATATCTACTACATAAGACCACTATACCAAGACAGGGAGAAGCAGAAGCTTTATCTAATATATAGGAACAAATACAGGGAAGGAGCTGAAAGGAGACAAAGAAACATGTGCCTAATGAAAGAAGAGAACAAAACCTTATACACACACACACAATAAGTAAGTAAGTAAGTAAATCTAAACAAAATGGAGACAAGCAATCTATCAGATACAGAATTGAAAACACTGGTTATAAGCATTCTCAATTATCTCAATTAGAACTTCAACAAAGACATAGAAAACATAAAACTGGAGATAGAAAACATAAAATGAATCAGTCAGAAATAAAGAATGCTATAATTAAAATGGAGAATATATAATAGGGAATCAAAAGTACATTAGATTAAACATAAATGATTTTTTTCCTTTATTGATTAAGGTATTACAAATGTTTTCTTATCCCTCCATTGTTCCCACACCCTCCCCAATCCTGCTCTTACCCTCACTCCCTGTTGTCTGTGTCCTGTCCGTTGCTTATGCTTATATGCATGCATACAATTCCTTTGGTTGATCTCTCCCCCTTTTACCCTCACCATCCTCTACCTTCCCTCTGGGGTTTGAGCATCTGATAAATACTTCTCTGTCTCTGGATCTATTTTCATTAATTGGTTTATGTTGCTCATTATAATCCACAAATGAGTGAGATCCTATGATATTTATCATTTCTGACTGACTTATTTCACTTAGTATAATGTTCTCCAGCTCCATCCATGCTGTTGCAAATAGGAAGAGTTCCTACGTTTTTGCATCAGCATAGTATTACATTATGTAGATGTACCACAGCTTTTTAATCCACTCATCTGCTAAAGGGCACTTAGGCTAATTCCAAATCTTAGCTATTGTAAATTGTGCTGCTATGAATAGGGGTGGGTATATCCTTTCTGACTGGTGTTTCTGGTTTCTTGAGATATATTCCTAGAAGTAAAATCACTGGGTAAAACGGAATTTTCATTTTTATAATTTTTGAGGAAATTCCATACTGTTCTCCACAGTGGCTGCACCAGTCTGCATCCCCACCAGCAGTGAAGGAAGGTTGCTTTTTCTCCTCATCCTCTCCGGCACTTGTCATTTTTTAATTTGTTGATGATAGCCATTCTGACAGGTATGAGATGGTACCTCATTGTCATTTTGATTTTCATCTCTCTGATAATTAGTGACTCGGAGCATGTTTTTATATGTCTCTTGGCCTTCTTTCTGTCTCCTTTCAAAAAGTATCTATTTAGGTCCATTGCCCATTTTATTGATTGGTTTGTTCTTCTTCCTTTTGTTCAGTTGCATTAGTTCACTGTAAATGTTGAAGATTAAACTTTTATTGGAGATATCATTTGAAAATATGATCTCCCATGCAGTGGCAAATATGATCTTCCTTGCAGTAGATTTTTTAGTTGTTTTCTTGATGGTTTCTTTTGCTGTGTAGAATCTTTTTATTTTGATGTAGTCCCATTTTTTCTTTAGTTTCCATTTCCCTAGGAGCAGTATCAGTGAAGAAATTGCTTTTGGCATATATCTGATATTTTGTTGCCTGTGGATTCCTCTAATATTTTCATGGTTTCACATCTTATGTTTAAGTCTTTTATCTATTTTCAGTTTATTTTGTGTATGGTATAAGTTGGTGGTCTAGTTTCATTTTTTGCAAGTATCTCTCCAGTTTTCTCAACACCATTTATTGAAGAGACTGTCTTCATTCCATTATATGTTCTTGCCTCCTTGTCAAATATTAATTGAGCGTAGTGGTTTGGGTCTATTTCTGGGGTTTCTATTCCATTCCATTGATATATATGTCTGTTCTTGTTTTGGAGAAGAGTGGCTTTGTAATACATCTTGATATCTGGTATCCTACTTTATTCTTCTTTCTCAAGATCACTGCAGCTCTTTGGGGTCTTTTTTTTTTATTCCAGATGAGTTTTTTGGAGAATTCTTTTCAGATCTGTGAAATATGCTATTGGTATTTTAATGGGAAGTGCATTGAATCTATATGTTGTTTCTACCAATTCATTAACATGGTATGTTCTTGTATCTGTTTATGTCTTCCTATATCTCTTTTTTCAATGTGCTATAGTTTTCTGAGTAGAGTTCTTTTACCTTCTTAGTTAACTTTATTCCTAGATATCTTAATTTTAATGGTACAATGGTAAATGGAATTTTTTTAAATCTCTCTTTCTGTAAGTTCACTATTGGTGTATAAAAATGCCATAGATTTATTGGCATTAGTTTTGTATCCTGCTACATTGCCAAATTCATTTATTAAGTCTAATAATTTTTTGATGGAGTCTTTAGGGTTTTCTATGTACAGTATATTGCCTTCTGGGAATAATGACAATTTTATCTTATTTTCCAATTTGCATGCCTTTTAATTCTTCTTGTAAATGGCTATGGCTAGCACTTCCAGTACTGTGTTGAACAGGAGTGGTGAAACAGGCATTCCTGTCTTGTTCCTGTTCTTAGGGCAAATGGTTTTAGTTTTTGCCCATTGAATATGATGTTGGCTGTAGGTTTGTCATATAAGACTTTTATCATGTTGAGGTATGATCCTTCTATCCTCACTCTGCTGAGCATTTTTATCATAAAGGGTTATTGGACTTTGTCAAATGCATTTTCTTCATCAATTGATATGAATATGTGATTTTTGTCTCTCAATTTGTTTATGTAAGTGTAGAAGACAAGGACAAAGAAAACATGCAATCAGAAAAGCAAAATGCAAATATATATATGTATATATATATATATATATATATATATATATATAACCTAATAATAGACAAACATATAAATTGACAGTACCTCTGATATGCCACCAGACAATCAGGAGTGATATGCAAATTAACTCAACCAATATGGTGGGTAAATTTGCATACAGAGGCTGGGTGGGCAGTGCCAGGCCCTATCTGCAAAGTCCTATTTCACTGGGGGCCTAGGGAGGCTAGGAGGGAAGTGCAAGACCCCAACTGTGCAGTCCCAGCCCATCGGGGGCCCAAGGAGTCAGAGCATGCAGCAGCAGGCCAGCCCCAACTATGGGGTCCAAGTTCATCAGGGGACCCAGGCAGGCAGGGTGCGCAGTGCCAGGCCCCACCTGCAAAGTTCCATTCCATCAGTGGCCAGGGAGGTAGGGCAGGCTGCACCAGGCCCCGCCTACAAGTCCTGTTCCATCAAGGGCCCAGGGAAGCAGGAAGGGCAGTCCCAGGCCCTTCCCAAAAAGTCCAGTTCTGTTGGGGGACTGGAAAATACAGGGGGGCAGTGCAAGGCTTTTTAGGCTGATGTAGGGCATGAGGGAAGACCCACATTTCCTGCTGTTTCTATCAACACAATTGTCTATTTGTTGTGCATTAATTCTTCTGCCCCCTTTACAAGGACTCTAAATTCCCTTGGGGATTGATTTTCAATGATAGTTTTTTATGACAATTACTTGAGGAGTGTGTGTGTGTGTGTGTGTGTGTGTGTGTGTGTGTGTGTGTGTAAAATATTTCACACAAGTCTACCCATTCAGAAATTAGTGTTCCAATTCTGTTCAATTTCCATAGATTCTGATTTTGTTGATTTGGAGAGTATCCAGGCAACAGTAAATTTTAATTGTCTTTGAATGATTCTAACCTGTGAATTAGAGCCACTGTTTATATTTATGCAAACAAAAAGGCCAAATGTCCAGGTAAAATACATAAATTTCAATTATACACCTCAATAAATATTTATTGATGTCTACACCCAGGTAGCCACCATCCAGAATGTTCTGTTGAATCTTTCTCCACTAGCAATAAAGGCAGAACCAGCTACTTATATTGGAAAGAGGAAAAAGAGAAAACAAAGGAGAATGTGGTGGAATATGTAATAATACCTCAAAACAGTACCTCCCAATAATTTTATTTCTACCTCAGGTTTTAGGCTCTTACTCATATGTGTAGTTTAAGGGGCCTCTTTGACAAGCTCAAACATGCCAACATTTGTCAGGAGCCAGGAGATAAGAGTGGAAACACCCAGAGATCTGCCTCTGCCTACAGGCTTTCTGTAGTTTCAATCACATAGTCAGCCTCTGGCTATGTCCTCAGCAGGCCATAAGCTCCCCAGGTATTCCAGTGGGTGAGGCTATTGTTTCCCCTCTCAGGAGCCAGGAGATAAGAGATACAGCAAGGGTCGTGGAA